>PVHP010013437.1:0-39465 GCA_004024765.1 Zapus hudsonius | reverse complement strand
GAGAGAGAGATGAGAGAGGGAAAGAGACAGAAGGAGGGAGAGGACAGAGACAGAGACAGGAAATCACAGAGTGGGGAGGACACAGAGAGAGATGGAGACTCAGACAAGAGACACAGAAAGACTTCCAGCACACATGACCTGCTCCGTAGCCATGCTTGGAGCCTACTTCATTCAAAGACACACACCACAGTGACTTGTCCTTCTAGGTGTCTGTGGTCCTAATGACGACAGTCTCTGTTGGTCAACACAACCACATCTACACAAATACTGAGACAGTGTGGCCAAGGAAGTCCCATCAGCCCTCAGCTGAGCTCCCCACAGACAAGGCTCAAGGGGGACCCGGGGATCCTGAGCAAGGGGCAGGCAGGAGAGCCAAGCTTGATCTCTCTGCGCCCTTCCTACTTTTTCTTGCCTCCCTGAGGAAGGAGAGAGGATCTCCCTTCGCACTGAACGAGGGAGAGTGGGAGGCTAAGCACTCAAGCACTGCACACTGTGGCCACTAACTCACCAGAGGACAGAGGATGCAGACATGGGTGCCACCACAGTCTGCAGTGCCCCCATCCCTCAGCAGGAGGGGAGACACTCTGTCCCCTCCTGCCTTCGATTTCTCCTCTCACACCCGCTCTCCTTGAATTGACCTCTACCTCTCCAAGATGCTCACTCCATATTAGGGCTTCTTAAACTTTCTCCACGTGTCACCTCCCAAGAAGTTTTTATCTGACTTCAGGTATATATATAAAGTAGACACATAAATCAAACATTTACCAATAACAAGTCATACAGAAATTTATTTATGTTAAAATAATTGTGTGACATACATACAAGTTAATTTATTAAAGACACATAAAATAACATACTAATGAGGTGGGCAAGCTTGTTTATTTTTACATAAAGAACTAAAAGCTTGGCTGAATAATACCATAAGATATAGACCAGCTTCAACATTTTTCCAAATTGCTAGATGTGTTGATTTTACAATCATCAATGCCGAGAATGCGGCTTCACATAACTACATAGCACAAGATGTCAGACATATGCTTAGGGCCATTTTAGGAATTGTTGGAAATTTGGTCCTAGTCCCAAGACAAAATTCATTTAATTAAAAAAAAAAAAAAAGAAACTCAAGTTAGCAACTCAAATAGCAATTTTTTTTACTAGACCATCACATAAGTTTATTTCAGATGTAACAGCAATGTTAAAACTGACAAGCTTAATTCTTTTTTAATTTTTATATTTTCTTTATTATCCATAATTACATACATTGTATGAGCAAATCATATGATGGTAGCCCCAATACCCTCTTCCCTGGCCCCAACCCACTGGGGACCCTCCTTGTAGATATTCTGGATCAGTCCGTGGGGTAGGGGTTTACAAATGGCACAGGAGATGGCCAGATTCTTTCCCCCTTTGTGTGTTGTTGCTGAGGGGGGGGGTCGATGTCTCTGGGATTTCTCCTCCACCATGGCTCTTACAGTCTTTCCACCCGCTCTTCCTCTCAGTTCCCTGAGTCATGGTGGGTATTAAATCTGCTTTATTTCTGAGGTCTTAGGGGGTCTCTGTACTTCTGCTTTGGGTTGTGTTGGGTATCGTTGGTGTCTGTCTCCATTGACCTTTCCTGGGTTATCTGACTTCCTGTGGAGGTAGGTCTCTGGTTTATCTCGCCACTTTCTCATAGGTTTCATTTGGGGTCTAGATGATAGGCCAGGCGTGGTTCATCTCTTGCGGGAATGTCAGCCATCATCCTGTGGACAAGTTAAATTCTTAACTGCACCAAGTAAACTTAGCCATTTAAGTATTTCTGAAGCCCACAAAAGCTGAGGGAGCTTTTCTTTTCCAGCACCGCACACCACTGTTTCCCCAGAGTTCCCCTTTTGCAGGACTTTCAATTAATGAGCAAACTGCTTTGAGATACTTCAGAACCCTTCTCCTTTCATCAAATGAAAACACACCTGGACAAATTATCTACTGTATAGATTTCCCTATAGATTCTTTTCTTTAGACCCTAACTGCAATACTATATAATATAGCTTTAACCTATTTGCCCCGCAGTAAAAACTATTTGTCCTGGAAAATATGATGGATATATCTTGTGATCTTCCAGTTAATAGAACTACTGTTTTACCTCAAAGGTTTTTATCATTTATCAAAAAACAAAGAAATGGGACATGAGTCTTTAGTGACTCTTGGCATATGGCCAAGACCCAGCCTCCACCTCTTCCACAGCTTCTTCTGTAAGTGGATGGAATTATTTCATGCAAGTTTGATGAAGGCCAACTGGCCTTTTACACACACTTACCATGTAGGTTAAGTCACTGGCTACTGCGAAGAAGAGGCTGTTCAGTGACAGGAAGCCTACACACTCAGTTCAAAGTCGAACGTTTCCCATCTTTAAGTAGCATGTACCTAATTCTCGTGAGGTAGCTCAAATAGCAATTTTTCAAATCAATCTCAAATCTGAGCCATGTGCTTTAGACAAGGTGGTGTGATGGCGTGTGCAATGCTGTGTGGCCAGAACCAAGGCTGGTTGCCTGCAGTGAAGTCATGTGATGACATCAGAAACCCCTCACATTTGGTTTTGAAACTTTTTTTTTTGGTGGTTCAGCATTCATATTCCTTTCAAATTTTTCTATTCAGTTAAGGACCACGACTCACACTTGAAGAACTTGGAAAGCTCTACACAGAGCTTCTCTCCTGCCTTCATTGGAAATGTTCCCTGGAGTGCTGGCCTATGGGTACTTGAACACAGGAACTCTCTAGAGTCCGAGGTGTGACCCTCCTGGCAACGTTCATGTTTTGACAGGAACCTCCTTGTCTAGAAGCATGGCCAATGACTACATATGCAAAAATGACAATGGAGAATTATTAGAACATGAACCAGAACTGTCAAAATTAGGCCTGGGGAAGGCTCCTCCAACAAGTGTCAAGTAGAGCAGGTGGTCTGCAGCCCAAGGCTGACCCTGACCCTGACCCTGAACCTCTGACTGAAAGGTGAAGGAAGCGTGAGAGGCCCCTTTTCCAGGATGTGCACAAGGGGCGCCAGAAGAAATGGAACCTTAGTTAGGATAAGCTTCAAAAAGACAAGAGAAATGTGTTCCCAGGATCAAGGTCACCACATGGTGAAAGTCCAGACTGTCCATGTTGGTGAGGTCGAGTGGAGCCCATGAGAGGCAGCAGACAGGGCTCCTCACAGCAAGAGTGAGCCCAGAGCACCATGGCAAGCCCCGGGGACGTGGCTATGGCCTTCAGGACGAGCTGCTCAGCTCTGGAGGCCCGACCTGGCCCTCCCCTCTTGGTTCTTCTATACTTGCATTCATGTACAAGAAATATTTATTATTCATTTATGTAAAAAAATACAAAAGCTTTCTTTGGGCCTGGTTTGCACATAGCAACAAGCTGGTTTCTACGCTCCCTCAAGTGTATTGAGCCAAATTAGACATGCTGCTATTAAAACAAAGATGTTTGGCCCCTTTTTTACATATGAACACATGCATGAGAACTCAGGGTGAGCCCACGGGCCTCCAGTCTGGCTGTCAGGCTCCGGGTGTCATCTGTCACAGCTCCAGACCTTGGATTGAGTGAGCAGAGCCTCTACCACAGGTTGTGGTTTTAAGGCTCCATCCCCTCAGCAGGATCCTTCCCTCCTTGGTTGGGGACCTCTCACAGCTGGCTACTCCTGTAGAGTGGATGCCTCTGTCACAGGTGACCTGTTTCTGCTATGAAGAGGGGATGGCTCTTTGGACACTTGGCCCAGTACCATCCTTGGGAAGGGAACATGCAGGTCAGCAAAGATCACAGGTTGGTGTGATTGGCAATCATGAATAACCAGGAAATATGAATGTATTCACTATCCCGTGCTGGAAAGTTTCAATGGTGGAAAATTCCAACCCATACTCCAGGCTGATCTGGGTCCCCAGCACACAATGCTGTAGGGAGCCCATCTCTGTGTACTTGGAAACCCCTTTTGGAACATCAGTGACTTGCCAAGCACCATCTGGATTAGACTGGCTGGAGGCACCTGCAAGCTTGTTAGAAATGTGGGCTCTCAGGTCCTCTCTGAGACGAACCGAACCAAGTCAGACCAAGTCAAGTCAGCAAACCAACGTGCACTGGTGGTCATCAACCTACCTGGGGGCAGATGTGGAGACCTCCTGCGTCTGTATGGCTCATGACTAGGGATGAAAGGCCGACACATATTTTAATGGCAGGAGGATACATGAGGATGACATGAAATTCAGTTCAGTGTCAATAAAGTTTTATTGGAACAGTCACTCTTCCTCCTTTCTATATTTCTAGGGCTGCTTTCCCCAAGTGACAGTTGAGCTGGCAACAGAAACGGTACCTGGTCCTTGACAAGAGGAGCTGCCGCCCCTGGGCTACAACCGAAACTCCACACACTCATGCCACTCTGGGCCTGTGATTTCCCAACACTTGCTCCCGGGGGAAATGAGGGTTATAAGCCAGCTTCCCCTTGCCAGTATTTGGCACACCTTCCTGCTACTGTTTGCAGTGCTGTGGCAGAGGTGATGTCCACCCCTCTGCTCATGCCATCGTTTTCCCTGCCAGAATGGAGTCTCCCCTCGAGTCCATAAGCCAAATAAACCCATTCCTCCACAAGCCGCTTTTGTTTGGGTTCTTTCTGCACAGCAACTAGAACGCTGACTACAACAGGGCCCAAGAGAACAATTAATTGATGGATAGATTTTCCTTCAGGACATGCAAGACTCTCTCTCTCTCTCTCTCTCTCTCTCTCTCCATCATTCATTTATTCTCCATAAGTCTATTCAAAATCCAGGGAGGGCCTATTCCTAGAGCCTCAGAAACAAACAAGATTTCTTTGTCACCTTCCAATTATAAGAGATGGAGGCTGGGCCACACTTGCCCTGGTGTTCCTTTCTGCTTATGTGAAGGTCTGTCTCTTTGCTGAGCTTCCGTGGGTCCACACGTGACTGTCCACTAGCAGGCTGAGGAACAGGCAGGCAGGTACAGTCCTGTTCCTGGCACTCATGTTCCTGCAGGGGCTCAGGAAAGTATGTAAAGTAAGTCACCCGACTCTCAGCTCAAAGGGAATGCATTTATTCTGGAGCCAAATATGAGTTTTTATAGGTACAGAACAAAAGAAAGTCATAAACCAAGGCACTTTCAAATACATTGGTGGAAATATCAGGTATGTATGTGGGTTACAGCAAAGTGGGGAGAGTTCTACCATAGGCTCCAGATGTTCCGTGATGTTTTCTTGGCCTCTGTGTTGGTGGAAGCTGATGGTCTATTAGTTCATTCCATTAAGGTTTCAGTGGGTCACCCACATGGCTGTTAGGTCAGACACAGAGATGGGCAATAAATGGCTGTTAAGGGGGCTAATGGTAGTCTGAGATAATTTGGCTCTGGACTTACAACAGTTGATTTCTCCACACCAAAGTGGCAGTCCACAAACTTTTGGCATCCTTCAGGCACAGTAAGTCTTTTAGAAGCTGCCTGAGTCTAGGTGCTGGGCCTTGGGTCCTGCAGTAGAGGGAGATGAGTCCTCATCCCAGCAAGGTCTGTCATGCTGAGTTCTGATCAATGGTTACTATAGGCTGAGCTGTGTTATTTCCCCACACCACAAGGCAGCCCCTGGGACACGGGAGTGAGAAGACTGCACAGGCTGACAGCTTTTGACGAAGGGGAGCATGAGTGTGCTCAGAATGAGGGGTGGCAATGGGGTGTGCTCATGGAGGAGGTGGCCTCCAGCAGGGAGGTGGTTTGGGAGGCAGCTGGAACTGAGGGGTTTTACACAGAAAGAACAGAGGTGCAGGGATTCCTAGCTTCTTAGGAAACAGCTCTGTGAAGCTTGAGTAAAGGGCTGGTGGAGATTGGATACAGTGGTGTGATGGTTAAGTTTTGTTGTCATCTTGACTTGTTAGCAATCTACAGTAATTTTAAGTGTTGTGTAGCAGATTGCCTCCGAACTGAAGAGAGAAAGGAGGCTCAGGGGATTCAGGAAGTCATATTAGCTAGAAATAAGGGAGGCCAGTGCAGGAAGGAAATTCCAGAGACTCAGGAAGTCAGCAAGTCTGGGAAAGGATTACAAGACCCCGCCCTAAGGCTGTGTGAAGAGGAAGTAAATCTCTCTTGTCCTTCTCTCCCATAGTGTTGGTGATGGCTTCTCTCTCTCTGCTTGGACCTGTGACAGGGGGCAGCTTCTTTCACCATTATGGACTTACCCTGGATCTGTAACTTCCATAAAGCCCTTCCTCCCATAAGTGTGACTGGTTGGGAGGTTCATCCCAGTGGTGTGTGGCTGACTATAAGTGGGAAGCCAGCAGGGCCACCTTACCCATGTTGAGGGCTATGGAATGTCTTCTCCCATGACGCTTGTGGCTGGAGGAAGAGTGATGTGATCACATGATTCGTGGCAGATGTAGTAGTCTTCTGAAAGCACACTGTGTTGATTCATACTTCCAGCCTCCTCACACACAGGAGTGTGCACACCTTCACACACTTTTCTTCTCTTTTCTCTTTCTTGATGAGCACTTCCTAATGTTAGGGCAAAACTCACGTGCTGGGAAAGTCTGTTTGCAAAGCAGATTCAGCTGGGCCTGTGTTTTCACGTCTCTGAGTATTAACCCCCGCCCTCCCGTGCTGCATTGACCACAGAGTTGTTAGATGGATGGAATGACATTAGGACAGTGAGTGGTGTCTTCTAAATTGGCACAAGTGTAAGGGGTTGACCATGATGGTGGTGATGATTGCCGATGGTAACAATGGTGATGATGTTGATGATAGTGATAATGGCGATGATGGTGGTGGTGGTGATGGTGATGATGGTGGTGATGGTGGTGGTGGTGATGGTGATGATGGTGGTGATGATAGTGGTGATGATGGTGGTGGTGGTGGTGATGGTGATGATGGTGGTGATGGTGGTGGTGGTGATGGTGGTGATGATGGTGGTGGTGATGGTGATGATGGTGGTGATGATTGCCAATGGCAATGATGGGTGGTGATGTTGATGATAGTGATGATGGTGGTGCTGATTGGATGGTGATGATGATGGTGATGATGGTGGTGATGATGGTGGCGATGATGGTGTTGATGATGGTGGTGCTGATTGGATGGTGATGATGGTGGTGATGATGGTGGTCACTGTGGATGGTGATGATCATGGTGATAGTGAGATGATTATGGTTCAAATCCCAGTCCAATAAATATAACCAACAAAAATCTACCTTCTTTCTACAAAGTGGCTTAAGCTTGTTCCCCTCCCTATGACTTCCTGTTTCCTCTCTTGGGTGACTACATGATTTGTCATTCAGCCTGGAACACAAGGGAGAATGTTATTTACACTAAGAGAGTAGGCCATGTCTAGCCCTCAGTTGTATTTTAAGCCTCCCCAGTAATGGGACAGCTGGATGAAGCAGCCCTTCCAGGAGCCTAGGGACAGTGAACGAAGTCTATGTGGAGTACTCAAAGTTCAGCCTGGTTTAAATTTGGGCCCAAAATACTCAGAAAAGAACTTGGCCAGGAATGCAGAAAGCCAGTGTATCCTCCAGGCTATGAGACCTTTTGTCTGGGTGACTGTCATAAGCTGTTCTTGATACCAGGGCTAAGAGGGAACTGACCAGGACATGTAGAAAGAACAATGTAAGGAAATTGGGACAGAAAGTACACCAGACTCAACCTCACTCAGACAAGGGATTGCCTTTATTCAGCAACAAGGGGACAGACTTCTCCCGAATATGAAGTCATGTCCACCGTGGGAAACTTTTAGGAGGGTATTTAAAGACCTTTGGTGTGATATGGGCTTTGCAGATAAAGTTGTCAGAACAGTACTGTTCCCTGGGCATTTGTGTCCATCAGGGCACTGCCGACAGACCACTGTCTGTCACTTGGAAGCACGTGTCTCACACTCAGAGGAAGAAGAGGAACTCCCAGGGCACCTGCCCGGCCTTTAAGCTTCTGAATGAGACACTGTGTAGGGTGGAATTAGGTGAGCAGCTCAGGCCTTCGGCCTTGGGGAAAGAAGCCAAATTAAGCAACTTCTTGCAGCCTCATGGAAACAATTCCTGGTATGCTCCCTGGTGTCACACTCAGTTTAACCACCGGAAATGGAAACTGTTCATTCCTGTGAGTTGAAACATGGTGAGCAGTCCTCTGTCACAGTCATCTCTTGAATCTTTGTCCTAGAAATCTGAGGGATGCTGGCAATGACAAAGAAGATATTGTCACTCAATCTTCAGAGGCATCTCAAGGAAAACTCTAGAGGCTTCTGGGCCTGACTCAGCAACTTTATTTCCAGAAGGTGATCGTCTCCTAAAGGTTATCACTTGTAGACTGAATATTACTGATTGATTGGAACAAAAGTAAACTTCTGGAATATTCCACTTAGTGATTTTGTAGAACGGGTCTAATCCAAGAAGGAGAATTGAAAACAAATGCCCCATGGCCCGAGGTGAGCCATTAGTCAGAGCAAACAAACCTCTTGCAACGATGATAATCGGAAAGGGAGGAATGTGTTTCTTCCATCCCCTGGCTCTCAGAACTGAGCAGGGTACTCAAAACAATTGAGAGAAACCCTTTCCTAAAACAAGCCCTCGGGGGCCCTGTCAGAAATCCCTCTAATCACTTCCCTAGTTCCCCACCCTCTAGCTGAAGCCCGGGTCCACAGCATTTATAGCTAAGAACATTATTAAAGTCAAAGCAAGCAATTCTTGCCAAACCCCAGGGGGAATGTGGAGGGAATGAATAACTCTGAAAAGATCCTGGCATGTGTGCACATTAACCACAAATGGCCATTAAACTCAGAGCAGCAAGGAGAGAGGGTGCAAAACTCCCAACCCATAAGAAACCCTGGCTCTCTCCCTCGGCCTTTTCAGGAGATGCCAAGGTCTGGTCCCCACCCACAGTCAGCCTGGGCCACCTTCTCTCCTTTTGAGATCTAGAAAGGAATGAGCTAATTCATTCTCAGCATCTCTCCCTGCCTCAGGACACTATGAGGCCCCTAAGAAAATAAGGCCCAAAGCCTCAGAGGAGGAACCCTTTCAGTAACTCCAAGGTGGTGGTGGGCTGCACCACCCACGACCTCTGGCCAAGGATAGGAGCATGGTTCCCCATGGCAGCGCAGTGCCCTCCCCTCTTCCACCTCCCACTGTACATGCCCAGAATTCTGGGCATTGGTGTCATCAGGGAGATGGCCCAATGCTGACTTTGGCATCGTTATTTAGTTACATATGTTGGTTACTCATCAGTCTCCTCTGTCAACTAGGAATATTCCTTTTCTGGTAGCACACTCAGATTCATTCTGGTTTTGTCAAAAGAGCCGTAAGGAGACCTTGGAAGTGAGCATGGCAAGACTCTTGAACTTGGGCCGTTTTGCTCTGTGCTGAACAGTTTGACAGGGAACCATGGGCTCTGATCCAGGAGCTCTTGGGCACATGTCCTCTTGGTGGTGTGTCTCATCAGCCCAACATGGTGGTCCACATTCCACATTTACACAACTCTGCTTGTGTGTGTGTGTGTGTGTGTGTGTGTGTGTGTGTGTACACACCAGTGTGAGTTTCCGTATCTGTCCACAGTTCAGTTGCTGCCCTGAAAAATCCCTTCCTAATTGGAAGTTAAAATGCCACCACCCAAGTTTTTGTGTGAAGCTGCATTTCAGGGTGCTGGCTAACCTGTAGGTGATCTGACCTTGAGCCACATGCCTATCCATTGTAGGAGTGTGTGTGGGGGGTCACATACAAAGTAGGGTACCCCTAGGCCAAGGAGGTGTTTCCTGCAGGGAAGCAGGCTAGTGGGCTGCAATCCCCGAAGCGTCCTGCCATAGGAATTACTGGGGCCTTGGGGATGCACACAGCTACCTCCCCTGGAATTGCTGGGTGTGAGGAATCTGCGTGCTTAGAAGGTACCTTCAGGAGATTTTTTAGTAGACCACACACAGAGCTGGATTCCTGGGTATGTGAAGAGGGCCATTGCATGGGACCCCAATTCAGAAGGGCCTGGGCTGGGGATGGTGCTCGGGGCTTAGAGTCTTTGACTGTTAGCCATGTGCTCATACAGTCAGCAGGACGATGGGACTGGGCATGCCTAACCCTGGTGCTTCTCCCCACCCACCTAGGATGGGCTCTTGACCCCCAGACCATCGTCCAGCTCACTCCCCTACCCTCAGACCACGTGTCCAGCCACGACAAGAACAGTTTTGTGGGGTGGGGCACCACTGCTATCACTCTTCACCCTGGAGAGGGTGTGGGCACACACCTAGAGGAGGGGGGTCATCTGTACCCCAGATCAGAAGTGACACATCGCATTAAGGGGTAGGTGATCAGCAGAGACTCCTTGCCCAGTGCTGACCCAAGTGTCAAGTGTACCCCATCTCTAGGCTTTCCAGTGCACGGAGGGCTTTGAGAACAGGCTGTGGGAAGGGAGACTCACTTTCCACTCCGGGGCCCAGGCTATGCACCTCTGCCAGGTGGTTGGTGGGAGAGAAAGCTGGTGGCTGCCGGCAACCAGAAACACACTGAGCTCCATCTAGATACCGGCAGGTCCCTGAAGGATCCCTAGCCCTGGGAAGAGTGACATTAAACACCAAGAAGGAAACAAGTTCCTGCAGCAGACAGGAACTTATGGTATGTGTAATTTCTTTTGCAGTTCATTTCCTGTTGACAAGGAATGTCACCTCTTCCTTCTGTGCTGGGCCCTGAAGACTATGTAGCCTGTGTAGCCCAAAGTTTGGGGACTCTAATGATTCTTGGTTCACCTCCTCTAACCTGACTTGATTGTCTGGGGTGGCAGCCACTGCGCTGTGCTCTGAGCTCCTGAGTGATCCCAACCTGGGAAAGCAGGTCCTGAAGGCCGGCCAGCTCCGATTCATTCATACTGTGACATGGGGCAGGATTTCTCTTCTTTGGGGACTGAAAAAAAATTTGCCATGTGTATACACACCACGGTAGTTGAACCATTTTTCCATCCGTGGACAGCTGGGTTGTTTCTGTCTTTTGGTAATTTGAGAATAAAGCTTCTCTGAGCAAGCGTGTGCCCGGGACTCTTTAAGACATGGCCCCGGATTCTTTTGCGCGTGCACTCAGCAGTGAGGTTGCTGGATAATGAGTTTAATTCTTCTAGAAACATCCACATTGTCTTGCATAGTGTTTCTCTGTTTTATATGCCTACTGCCAGTCCACGGAGGTTGGAATGTCTCCATATTCTCAGCAATATTTGTTATTTTTTACTTTGTTTTGTTTGGTCCTATACCACTGTCCCCATCAACTGGGTAAGTAGTACTTAAGCAAGTATCTTGCTGTAACTTCTATTTTCACTCTCTGATGATCTCTGATGTGAATCATCTCTTCCTAAGCTTTTTGGTCATTTGTCATCTTTGTACAAGGCATAGTTATTTTTGTTTTTTTAAAAAATATTTTCATTTATTTATTTGCAAGGAGAGAGAGAAAGAGAGACAGAGACAGAGAGAATGGGCATACCAGGACCTCTAGCCACTGCAAAGGAACTCCAGATGCATGCACCACTTTGTGCATCTGGCTTTATGTGGATGCTGGGGAATTGCACTTGGGTCTTTGAGTTTTGCAGGCTAGTGTCTTAACCGATGAGCCATCTCTCCATCCCCACAAGGCATAGTTTTAAGCCCTGGGATGTCATCTAACTGGAATGAGCCCTCACTTTCCCAAGCAGGTAGATATTCTACTAAACAGGGTTAAATCACTTGGGCAGATCACATGGTAGGCGAGGCTTGGGGAAAGAAGGCAGGATGGGGCTGGGGAGATGGCTCAGGGGCTGGAGGATTCTGGAGGCTCAAGCATGAGGACGTGAGTTCAATCCCTAGCATAAAATTCCAGGTGTGCTATGCCTGTAACCCCGGTTCTGAGATGCTGGAGTCAAGAATCCTGGGGACTCGCTGGCCAGCCAGTCTGACCAAACATCGGGAGCTCCAGGTTTAGTGAGAGACTCCTTCTCAAGGAAATGAATAAGACAGAAGAGGGATGGAGAACATCTGGTGCTCTCCTCTGGCCTCTGCACACACCATGTGCACACACATACACTCACCCCCAAAGAGGTAAGGCCAGAGGGGCCGAGACAGGAGATGGTTTTGAGCCCAGCGGTCAGGGAAAATTCTGAAAGCCTGTCCATGTGAAACCATGTGATTGCTGGAAAGAGCTTGGTGGTGAGAGAACACAGAAGGATCAGAGGCAGGCAGGCTCAGTCAGGCACAAAGGTCCTGAAGGAGGAGCTGGCTGGTGTCTGAGGACAAAAGAAGCAGAGGGGACAGGTGAGGAGAGGAGAGCAGGTCGAGGTAAGGAGGTGTTAGAGTAGGGAAAGTGCTCTCATGGAGTCAGATGGGGCATATGAAATGTTTCACACAACGCCATGTATATAAAGTGCTTTATAAATATTAATAGCACTTATTAATATCAGCCCACTTTATTCATCTAAGAGAAAACATCTTGGCTGGTTTAGTCTCACTGATGATTTACAAAGGCAATCCAAGAAGAAATGTATGGAAAATCCTTTCCATCCGGGTCCCGGGGGCTGGGGAAGCTGGGGGTTCTGGAGCAGATGCCCTGTCCTTAGGAGGTTGTTTGTCTGAAGTTTGTTTTGCATCTCAGTTATGTGGCTGCTTCCTGGAATTCTTTAAACTCTTAAGGAATTCTCAGGGCCTGGTACTCTTGCACAAGGAAACATTCCGGGGAGGTGACAGAAGGCTGACCACGACCCATGAGATGTCCTCGGGCATCCAGCCATATATCTACAGTCCAGACTGGGAACCTCGGGCAGCTCAGAGATTTTCAAGTGTTCTGCCCTGGGAGTATTGTAGGCAGGCTGCTGTCCTTGGCTATGACATGTAGGGTGACCTGCAGATGCAGAGGAAGCCAGAGAGCTGGCTGTCCTGATGCAGAGTAGAGCTCCCTCCCAAGATCAGTCACTCCACACAGCAGAGACTCCAGCAGCCTCCTGAGCACCGAGACACGTTTCCATGGCATCGGTGGAAACCGACCACACTGACAGAGCTAGGTCCACGGATACAGCACAAGCATGAGGACCTGGGTTCATAGCCCTAGAATCTAAGTAAATGCCAGGTGTGTGGGTGTGCCTGCAACCCCAGCAATAGGGCAGAGGTCGGGGCTTGGTGTATGTGAGTGTGTGTGTGTGTGTGTGTGTGTGTGTGTGTGTGTGTGTGTGTTTGCGTGCATGTGCACACATGTGTATGAGAACAAGGAATCCTTGGGTTCAACAGCTAGCTACTCTAGCCAAATTACTGAGCTCTAGATGCAGTGAGAGACCCTGTCTGAAAGAATAAGGTGGAGAGTGATCAAGTAAGACACCTGGTGTCAAATTCTGGCCTCCACATGTATGCGCTCTTGCACACACACACGTGTTCACACATACACAACCATGCACACGCACATGCATGCGCACCACACAATAGTCCACACACAAGAGAAAAGAAAAGAGCTAGCTTACAATTGGAAACATTCCTTATCCATGTACACGGGCGGTAGAGCCTTCTTAAAAGTCTTTTTCTTGGGCCAGAGAGATGGCTCAGTGGTGAAGGTGCTTGCCTGCAAAGCTTAATGACATGAGTTTGCTTCTCTAGGACCCAGGTAAATCAAGATGCACAAAGAGGCCCATGCGTCTGGAGTTTATTTGCAGTGGCTGGAGGCCCTGGTGCACCCATTCTCTCTCTCTCTCTCTCTCTCTCTCTCTCTCTCTCTCTCTCTCTCTCTCTCTCTCTCACTGGGTTCTAGTAGAAGGGACAAACCACTCCTTAACCCTCAGGATGTGGCCACGGATGGTACAAATGGAAGGAAGAAAGAGTCCCTCCCAATTTTAGGAACTTTGTTCTGCAAGCTTTCTCCCCACTTCACAAGAGAACCTGCAAGGTGACACTGTCCACACTATATCCAAGATCCTCCCTCCCACCCCCTCAAAGAATGAATCACATGATGCTTTTCAGGAATGTGGCCTTAACATTTAGCCCATGGTTGCCAGTACAGACCTTCCAATAGCTCTCAAAGAGAGAGAATGTCTTCCACATCCCAGGAGAGGAAGGGTGGGGAGGAAGGAGGGATGGATGCAGGAAGGATGTCAACATTAACACAGTTGTTGAAGAGAAGAAAGAAGAAAGGAAAACCAACCTCAAGTCTGATTTGCTGTAATCCCAGCCACTGAGGAGGCTGGGGCAGGAGTATCTCAAGCTCAAGGATAGCCTGGGCTGTAGGGTGAGTTCAATGCCAGTCTGGGCATCTTAGTGAGACCCTGTCTCACAATAAAAGTAAAAAGAAAGCTGGGGTTGTAGCTCAGTGGCTTGCATATCATGGGCAAGGCCCTGGGTTTAATCCCTAGAACTGTAAAGCAAACACAAATGCTGTGCTAGCATACACACAGCTGACGATGCACACAGACCTGAAGTCTTTGGAAGGACATAGCTTGGACGGGCTCCCACAGTTTGCATTGCATGATCTCTGCTTTTTGGAGAGTTGATCAGCTTGAGAAACTTGATCTACTGTCTACTGACAGACACCACCAGACACAGACGTCTCTCCAACCCAAGGTGATTGCCAGTTAGCATCTCCCAATGCTGCTACTTCTGGTTTCCATGGAGTTTGGGTAGCATGCAGCTTAAGGAAGTGTGGTATGCCATTCATTTTTATGTATTACAACTTTCAGTCACCAAATAAACTTCCATTTCTATAAATGTTATTTATTCTGGTTCTCCTTCCAGGCCAGATAGTTTAATTTCATCCATGCAGTGATCCTGAAATGCAGTACCAGTTGGTCATATTGATTTTTTTAAGTGAAGATAACTTATAGCTTGTCTATTAAAAAAAAAGTGCCCACAGTGTTAAGCCTTTGGGTGACGTGTCTATGCATGCAAAGTAGCTCTAACGTAATCTTGACTACTACAAGAAGAACGAGAATTTAAGGACCAGATTTAGCCAGACTATGTTGCTAAGCCAAGGGCTGAGTGCTGAACATGGATTCTCTAGCCGCTGCTGGCAGCAGAGCTGAGATCCTTGACATCTCCATTCGTTTCCTCATCATTGTCATTGTCATTGCTGGGATGAAAGTACCCAACAAAACTCAGTTTCCAGGAAGGAGGATTTATTTAAGCTTACAGTTTCAATTATAGTCCATTGTGGCAGGGAAGGTGTGGTGGTAGGAAGTTGACGTGGATCTGGTCATACTCAGCCCACAGTGAGGAAGCAGAGAGTGATGAAGGCTGGTGCTCAGCCAGATTCCTCTTTGTTATTCTTCTTTATTAAGTAGAAACTCTGTATGAACAAGTCATGTGTTGGTACCCCGCTTCCCTCCTCAGTGGGATTGCTGGTATGCTCCGTGGGATTGAGGGCTGTGTTGTTCAAGCAGCAGACAGTTATTGGGGGTGGGCAATGTCTCTGGATATTTCCCCAACTATGGCTCTTACACTCCTTCTGCCCTCTCTTCTGAAAAGTTCCCTGAGCCATGGTGGGTGAGTTTTAAGTCTGCTTAGTGTTGAGCTCTTAGCAGCCTCTGGATTTCTGCTTTGGAACACGTGAGTGTCATCGGTGACCGTCTCCATCATCCTGGTGTCGGTTGAAGGGTTTACTGTGGAAGCAGCACTCTTGCTCATCTCTCCACTTCCTCTGTGGTTCACCTGGACCCTCGCTAAGTGATGCATCCAGAGTTGACATGGGTCTTCCCATCTCAATCAACCTAGTCCAGATAACCCCTCACAGGCATCCCTCACAGTGACTCTAGATCCTGTCCGGTTGACCATCCATATGAACCTGAAGTTGTTCTCACTCACCAGTCTGGAAGAATGGAAAGAGGAGCTCCCCCAGTGGGAAAGGGGGAACATGAACCAAAGGTTCAGGATGACCCTGAGTTCTTCTGAGGAGTGGCAGAGGTGTCCCCACTTACATCAAGTTCTGAACATCCTGGTGGAGAAGACAGAGGGAGGACAGAGCACAGTCACAGAAATGAGGAAGGGGTGGGATGGCCGGTGTATTCACAAGCAGGCTTTGCAGCCTGGAGAATTTCCCTTCAGTGGAGCACTTTAGCTCCAGGGGCTGAAGAAGGTGGGTGAAAGCCAGGCCCGCTTGTTTATGGCGCATGCTCTGGAGGCCAGGTTCCAGCGTCACATGTACAGTGATGTTTGCACAAGAGTCAGACAGGGGAGTGGAGACCCTGAAACCCAAGAGCAGTGCCCTTCAAGGAGGATCAAGGCCCTGAGCAGCCAGGCACAGCCCTAGGGAGATGGTCGGGGAGCCTCACCCCTGCTCTCAGAGATCCTTCTAGAGCCTCATTTCACAAGCACGGGAGATCAACGATGATGTACAAATGGACAACACACAGGTGAGGAGGTGCTCAGCACCACTGCTCCCTGCGAAGATGCAAACCAAGGCTGCAAAGAGATGCTTGCACTCCCTTGGGATGGTTATGGCCAAGCGATCAAGACGTGGGGTGAGGGAGTGGAGAGGTTTGAACCTTTGTCACGGTGTAACAAGTAAGCCAGTTCCTCAAAAACTGAACAATAGAGCCCCCCCCTAGGGTCCAGCCATTCTATTTCTGGATACATATCCAGAAACACTGAAGTGGGATGTTGAGTTATTTGTCCATGTCATCCAAAGCGGCATTGTTCATAATTGCCAAAAGGTTTGGAAACAACTCAAGTGTCCCCTGATGGGTAAGTGAATATACAGAAGCTGTGCATACATATGGTGGAATATTTTCCAGATCCTTAAAAAGTAGGGAAATCCAGTCCCATGCTGCAGCGTGAATGAACTTAAGGACATTGTACTAGGAGAAAGGAGCCGGTCACAAAGGGAGAAATGTCTTATGGGTCTTTCCACTCACATGCAATCCCCATGGGAGTCACATTTCTAGAGAGAGGAAGTAGAAAAATTGAGGCTGGGGCTGTGGTGGGGTGTGGATGTTTAATGTGGACAATTTTGGTTTTGCAAGGTGGCGCTCCGAGATGGAAGGAGGTGAGTGCACACTCCATGACGTATTGAACTGTTTACTTGCAAATGGTCAAACGTAGAAGTTATATCTAGTATTTCTCCCCCAGAAAAAAGATTGAGAGGGAGGCAGAGGCTGGCCACTCAGGATGTCATAGTCCCAGAGAAGAGATGTCTTTGCTCACCAGAGCCTTGGCCTTTCTCCTTTCTTTAAGGAGAACCCTATCGCCTTCCTGAAGTCATGGAGCCTCCCTCTGGAGACTGCTGGAAAGGTCAAGGTTAACCTATTTTCCATGTGGGTAAACTGGCTTCCCTAGAGAGGTGATTGGTGGGCCTGATACCACAGAACAAAGAAAATTCCACGGTGAGGGCTCCTGTGAGCAGTTATAGGGCCTGCAGCCAGTGAAGTCAGGAATGGTGAAATCGTGGGCTGAGGTTTCGTGGCCAATGACCTTTCCTTGACCTTCGCTGCTGGAGCCCAAGGGCTTCCAGTGCTCAGAGAGAGAGAACTGAACTCTGCTGTTTCGACACTGTAATGACACTTCATACTTCAGGAAGAAGTCCTTGTAAAGGGACTTGTGATGACCATACTATCAGGTGTGAAGAAAGATCTCTCTAAGAGCTGAAATAGATATGCTTTCCCCAAACCCTAGAAGATAGTCTAAGTATCTCCTCCTCATTCTCCAGCTGAAATAGCAATTAAAAAAAATGAAATAGATCACATATTAGGAAATCCATTAGTGTTCTTATTTTCCCCGTGATAACTGCTTGGATGGACTTGAAATCCTTTTAAATCAATAGACCTTGTCTTTTGCAGCCATTTTAGAATATAACAAAATTTCAGCAAGGAGCACATAGTATCCCATATCCCTCGCCATCACCCACACTCCATCTCCTCGGCTGCTGACATCTTGCAGGGCTGAGATGAAATGTTGATTATCAGTAGCTGAAGTCATTAGTTTATAGCAGGGTCACGCTTCGTGTTATGCGTGTCATAGATGTTGGCAAATGCTAATGACGTGTATCCGCAATTATGGTCTCAGAACAGTTTCATTGACTTAAAGTTCCCCATTCTGCACACAGTTATCTCTCTCTTTTTCCCAAACCCTCTGGTGACCACTGGGACTTTTATCACCTCCGCATGGGTGCCTTTTCCAGAGTCCACATGATTGGTTTTCAGTCTGTTTAGGAGATAAATACACCAACACCTAACCCACTAAATCCTAAAAGTTAAGATCTTAGTGCTAAGGCTTTTTCTCAGGATTTATTAAAATAGTGAGTCCATCTTTTATAAATAAAGTGATTTCATTTATTAAAACTTAATTCTTATTCGGTTTTTCAGAAAACACTAAATATTTTCTTGAGTGACTACTAAGCAACATAGACATCGTTAAAACACAACTTTTACATCACTGAAGGTTATAAGTTTCATTCATCAAGGATCAATTAACAGTCCTGAGAGAGAAAGTCATGAAGAATCTAATATCCTCAGTTAGGTTATCATCCTAGACCCTGCGGTACTGAAGGACAGAGACCAGAGAAGCTGTCTCTCTGGAATGTGTGCGCACACCAGCCTAATTCAGCTTTGCTGAGAATATGGTGTGCTTAAGTGCCTGACAGGGCGCGCTGAGGTGACTGGGCAGGGTGCACTCAGGTGCCTGGACAGGGTGCTCACAGGTGCCTGGACAGGGTGCGCTCAGGTGTCTGGCTGTTGTCATGGAAGATAGAGTTCCAAAAGTACTGAACCACAAAGCTCGTGGTGGAATCCAGAAACCAGCAGGTTTGGGCATTTCCCTCTGGTGAGATGATATTCTTCAGTGTGTCTAAGAGAGTTATCCCCTCCCAATTATGGAGCTTTCAGGAAGTAAAAGTCCACATGCTCTTTGGTAGCCAGGATCCTTAATATTCTTCTTTGTAACTAATTGCTTTTGGTCTCAATTCACAAAGGTGGCGGGGGGGGGGGGGGGTGTCTGCGATGGTTAGGTTTTGTTGTCAACTTGATCTTTTTAATTATCTTGGGTGGGTCTCTGAGGATGTTTACAGGAAGGCAGCCTCTCAGTGGGAGGCAGGACCTAAAGAAGCTCAGAGAAGCTAAAATTGAGCATCCCTTCTTGGGAGGACACTGCAGGAAGGAAACTCCAGAGACTCGGGAAGTCATCAAGTCTGGGATAGGGTTTCAAGACCCTGCCCTAAGGCTATATAAAGAGGGAGAAAAATCTCTTCATTCTGACTGTCTTGCATGTGTGTGTGTGTGTGTGTGTGTGTGTGTGTGTGTGTGTGGTGTTGGTGATGGGTTTCTCTCTCTGCTTGGACCTATGAAAAGGGGGACAATCTATTTCTCCATTATGGAACTTCCCCTGGATCTGTAACTTCAATAAATCCCTTCCTCCCATAACTGTGCCTGGCTTGGAGGTTCATCCCAGTGGTGTGTGAGCTGACTAGGACAGGGTCCCTTCATAGAAGTGCCAACAGGGCCCAGAAGTGGTTGGTGAGCCAGTCTCATCTCAAGTTATGAAAATTAGAGACTGAGACTTGAAGAACTTGAAGAAAGTGACAAAAATCACGTGACCAGCCTGCAGTGGAGCAGAAGGGCCATCAAAGCTCTCTCTACCCAAGCAGCTCTGGGCACTAGAGATCTCTTGGCACATGCTGCCTTTATTGTGATCCAGAAGAGAAAGGGAAGGACAGTAGAAGAGCCGAATCCTTTGTCCCCTTATGGGGCCATGAGACCACCTGCCTTTGAACCTCATGGGGCCATGTAAACATCTAGCCTTGAACCTTATGGGCCATGAGAGCACCTGGCCTTGAACCTTATGGGACATGAGAGCACCTGGCCTTGAACCTGATGGGACATGAGAGCACCTGGCCCTGAACCTTATGGGGTATGAGAGTACCTGGACTTGAACCTGATGGGCCATGAGAGCACCTGGACTTGAACCTGATGGGGTATGAGAGCACCTGGCCTTGAACCTTATGGGCCATAAGAGCGTCTGGCCTTGAACCTCAGTTTCCATTGTCCAGAACAGGGATCATGGTTCTTTCCCTCCTGCATTCCCATCACTCTGTCTCTGCCCTGAGGTACAACCACTCTCACTAGGACTCAAGATGAGCCAGCAAGATTTCAACTGGGTTTCTACCCTTTGACTCCAGGCCCAGCCCACTTCCAGGCAGGGGAGTTCCCAGCTGTCCTTCCACTTCTACCCTTGATGTCTTGGTCCTGTCTACAGCCCTTTGCTACAGATGTCCTAGGAACATCTGTAGGGCTCCAGATGGGTGACACCTCCTGCCCCATCCCATGCATATGTTACCAGATAGGGGAGGCATCTGTCAGGACTCAGAGACTGGGATGGCATCTCTGGAGAAAGTCACTCAGACTGGATGTCACACAGCTTCTGACTCCTCCTTCTAGTCCCAATGCCTTGGGAGATCAGCTCTACTCTAGAAGTACCAACTGCTTTGACTTGTACAGAGAAGTGTTCAGCATCTTCCAAGGAGAATGACCTTGATTTAGCCATTGGCGGTTTGAATCAGATGTCTCCCCTAAACTCATGTGTCCTGAATACTTGAGCTCATCTTATTGGCAATTTGGCAGGTGGAGCCTTGCTGGAGGAGGTGTGTTTCTGGAGGCGGACCTTGAGGTTTATTGCCCTTGCTTGCCAGTGTTAGTCTGTTCACTTTTCCACCTGCTGTGTGCAAAAGTGATGTCCAGCCTCTGCTCATGCCATGCTTTCCCCTACCATCATGAAAAATAAACAACTTTCCTCCCATCAGTAGCTTTTGGTTGGGTGCTTTGTCCCATCACAAGAAGGTAACTGGAACATAGCTCTACAATATTCTGAGTGCTAGATTAGTATGAATATTATAAAACAATTGTCCTCTCTTCCTGTGGGCTGGTTGCTGAGAACACCGAAGTGCAGGTCTTATTCTGGATGCAAACTCTTCCCGTCATCCAGATGGCTGCCTTCAGGTACTGTGGGTTGTAGTCCTGAGAATAAAGCCAAAAGCAATGATACTTAGATCTCAGCTATGAGCCCATCTTCCTTTCTCTCTTTCCCTTTGAAAAGGTTATGTGAACGGGCTGTACAGCTAAATCTTAACACCATAAGCATGTGCTGCTAAGAGAGACCCAGCTCTCCATCTGAACACAAATGCTTCTCCCCAGCCTGGTGTCCACTTGGAGCTGAACTGTCTTTCCCCTTCCTTCTCCCATGGGTTCAATCTGCCCTGACCTGCTTTCATCTAGTTGGGGTAGAGTTGATTCCCAGCTGTGCTGAGTGACTTGCAAGGTTAGTGTAACAGAAGTGTGACCACACTGGCACACGAGGCACATTCAGGAAAAGCAGTCAATGTCTTGAAATGACATCAGGCCCGTGTTTCCTTCTGCAGGGTCCCCAACTCAGTGTGCCTAACACAAGCACCTGCATGGCTGGTTGCTTCTCCATGTGGCTTTACTGTGGGGTCCTCACAAGTACCACCTTGCTACACAGCCCCAGCAATAGCTTCTTCCTACCAAACACAAAACAGAACAACACCCCTGCTCATGGCCCTGGAACTCTCTATTACCTGGCCTCTGCCTGCCCTTCCCCAACCTGCTCCCCTGCTCTGGACATATGTGACCAATCTCTGCCCAAGGTCATTTTCAACTCCGGCCTCCCCCAGAGATCTGAGGTGCATGTTGCTGGCCTGGTCCCTTCTTTATTGTGCTCAAATATTACTTTTCCCACCCACTAATTCACAAATGCATTGAAACCATTTCTACATTGTAAATGGGTAAATTGCATGCTGTGTGAATTGTATCTCAGTAAATCTGCTTTAAAAAAAACAAAACAAGTGCTCCTATTCTCCCGAGGGTGATGTCATCTCCGTGAGAATGTCATAGTCTTGGCCAGAGAGAACACAAGGCTCCCTGTGCCCCTCTGCTGTCTGGGTGGCACAGCCCCACCCCACTCCCTCTGATGTGATGTGCTCACAGGCCCTCTGGGCTGGACTGCCCTCTCCCTAGGGACACAGGCAAGTACCAACTCCAAGGAACACCATACCATGTGCTGAAAAGCAAGCAGCCCGTGGGGCGGGGCGGGATGGTTTATAGACATGATTTTTTCTCAACTTTAATCCAGCGGATTAGACCCAGCTGTGTTCATTCCTCCTGCTGTTTTCATTTCAAAGTGGCTCCGGGTACTTTGATCTACAGAGGTCCAGGCGACTGGGTGGGAACAGTTCATTATAATTAACGATTTGCTACTTCCCTGTGATTTGTCCTCAATTTGTCCCTTTTAAGATGCCACGCTAGGTGTCTTCTTGACTTAGCCGTGAAGGAGGAGCAAGGGGGACAGTGGCCTTACAGACTTCTGAATTATACCTTTTGTCTCTTTTTAGAACTTTCCAGGCTGCTGGAAGAAATATACACACAGTGAAAGTAAGGAGAAATATACACCCAGGACAGGACAGAGCACCAGGTACCTACACACTCTCCAAGGACAGGAAGAGCACTGGGTACCACACACTCTCCAAAGACAGGACAGTGTGATGGTCAGACCTCTCTGCAGAGGCAACCCCTCCCCCTGAGTGGGAGGTATCTAGTTAGAGCTACAACCTAGGTGCTAAAACGGATTGGTCAAATATAAACCAATCAGCTGTCTCTCTGGCTCACCTGGGAAGAACTTAAATTCTCTTCCCTAGAGGAAGTGGCTCTCTTTTTTCCCTCTTCCCCCACTTGGCAATGGAGTAGAAAGACTGCTGGATTTCCAGGCCTCAGGAAGGTAAGGCCTATCTCCCCCACCCCAGCTATTGGCTGGGGTGGGGGGGACAGGCTCCAGACTTTTTCTCTCATGAATCTCTCTTTCTCATAAAGGGAGCTTTCTGTTATATTTTCTTTGGCTGCTTATTTAGTTAAATAATATAAGTTCTGTTAAAACTCCCTGACACATGTTCTCCCCACACTGGTGGCTGGAGAACTCTGTGACTTCCCACATAGTGACTGGGAAATTTCCCCATCCAACTCCCCCTTTCCTAATTTACTAAATTAGAATAAATGTGTAATTAAAATTTAATTCTGTCCCTGTGTGCAATTCTTTGGTATTAGAGGACACAAACTCGGAGTAGGAGGAGGGGGAAGGGAGGATTCCAAAACTCTCTCTCTCTTCCCATGTTGCTTACAAATATTAATTATCAGCAACCCGTATCAACAGGACAGAGCACTTGGTACCAGATACCCTCCAAGACCAGTGTTGTGCTTTAGGCCAAAAGCACTCACTCCACTCACCTTCCCTTCCTCTAAAAGTTCAGTTCAAGCAAAGGCACTCTTCTGAGGCACCTGCTTCCCCAGGCATGTTCCTGAGCTGCAGCCTGGAGTTTCGCTGTTTTGCTATTTGCAGTGTGCTGGCTGGAGATGCTGGTGATGGGTCTCTCTCTCTGCTTGGATCTGTGAAAGAGGGCAGCCTCTTTCACCATTCTGGAACTTCTCCTGGAACTGTTACTTCAATAAATATTCTCCTCCCAAAATGTGCCTGGTTTGGAGATTCATCCCAGCGGTGTGTGATTGACTAAGACAGATAGGAACCAAGGTCAGGTCAAAGGCTGGACCCTACTGACCTGCTTTGACCAGCAAGACCCCAACTCCTGGAGGGTCTATACCTGCAACATAGTAGAGCCAGGTGAGGAGCAATCACTCCAAGGGTGAGCCTGGGGCTGGTGGACAGCCCAGCAGGGTTTCTGGTTCCTACAAAGATGGTTAATCTTCCTGGTCAACTCCACTTCATTTGGAATTATCTCGGAGAACCACCTCTGGATGTGTCCATGAGGGTCTTTCCAGAGAGGTTTAACTGAGGAGGGAAGACCCAATCTGGGTGCCTAGGAAGTGAGCTGAACACCAGCGGTCATCTCTCTGCATTCTGACAGTGGACACAATGTGACCAGCTGTCCCCATCCTGCCACTGTGCCTTCGCTATGATTCCCTTCAAGCTGTGAGACCAAATAAACCCTTCTTTCCTTAAATTGTTTCTGTTAGATATTTTATCACAGCAATGAGAACAGTGAGTAATGTCACTGCTTAGGATAAGGCTAAATAATAAAGAAAAGAAACAAGTTCATTCACAAAGTCTATTTATAGGGAGAAAAAAAAACTGTATCGGGGTCAGTAAACTATGGCTTAGATCCTAGCTTACTTGACAACGAACCAAGATTTTTTTTAATATTTATTATCCATAATGAGTTACATTTTTTAGTGGGCAAACCATGTGTTGTTATCCCGAATTCCCGACTTCCCCCCCTCCCCATCCCTGATCAGTTGTATATCTTCCTTCGTGGGCTGTCTGTATTAGTCCTTGTGGCAAGGGATCCTGTATATCTTAGTACTCATCTTGGTCTTCCTTACCCAAGTGTGTTGTTACCGATGGGTGCTATGCCTCGGGACCGTCTCCCCCACCATGGCTCTCACAAAGATTTTTTAAAAGTTATTTTAAGGACGTTTAAAAAACATGAAGGATAGCTATGAGAGGACTCCACGGATAAAGTCCCTGCTGTGCAAGCACGATGACCTGAGTTGGGTCCTCAGAACCCACATAAGCCCAGAGGCAGTGGTGTGCGCCTGTAATCCCAGTACACCTAAGGGAGGTGGGAGGAAGTGACAGAAGAATCCTAGACAGCAAGAGATCCTTAAACAAGGTGGGAGCAAGACCAACACCTGAGGTCCTCTGACCTCCACATGCATGATACACATACATGCACACACACACATACATGCACACACACACTTAAACGATAAGTATTTAGAATAATGCTTGGCACATAGTAGGTTTTGTGTGTGTGTGCATGTGTGAGATATACATACATGTGTGCATGCATGTTCGTGTGTGTGTGTGTGTGTGTGTGTGTGTGTGTCTGTGTGTGTGTGTCCCCATGTCAGCCCAGAGGTTGACATCAGGTGTCATCCTTGATCACTCTCCACCTTATTTATTGAGGTGGGGTATCTCACTTGAACCAACACAGCAAGTCTAGCCAGCCTGGGGGATCCCCTGTCTCCATCTGCCAAGGCTGGGATTACAGGTGGACTGCCACACCCGCATTTACCTGGGTGCTGGCATCTGAACTCTGCCCTCACATTTGAACAGAAAGCATTTCACCAACTAAGCCATCTCCCCAGCTCCATAGTAGGTTCTAAATAAACAGTTAACTATTTTTTACCACAAAGATTTTCTTTTTTCTTTTTTTTTTTCTTTTTTTTTTGAGGTAGGGTCTCACTCTAGCCCAGGCTGACCTAGAATTTACCATGTAGTCTCAGGGTGGCCTCGAACTCACAGCAATCCTCCTGCCTCTGCCTCCAAGTGCTGGGATTAAAGGTGTGAGACACCACATGGGGCCTTGTTGGTTGTTTTCTTTTGATGTGTCAGAGAACTGACATAGTTCATTGCCCTGAAAGAATTTCTCAAGACAGCATGGAGTATAGTTTAGTGATAGGGATTCTGGAGTTCCTTGCCAATACACCAATATGTCAACACACCAAAAATACCCCGGATGATTATCTTATGAATTTAAAGAATTAAATCAGTAGACCAGAGGGTAAGATTTAGAGAGACTTTATTAGATTAAGAGAAGGAAAGGAGAAGACACAGAGAGCTCCGACCATGAGGAGGAAAGGCCATGTGGGAACAGAAGCCCCTCACCCAGGTGGCTGAGAAGAGGGGGCTTTAGGAGTCCGCTGGCCAGCCCCCAAGAGAGCAGTTTGCCTTCTCCTGGTGTATAAAATCTGTTTCCTGCCCTCGTGAGCCAGAGAGACAGAGCTGATTGGCCTGGGCTCAGCCTGGCTCAGGAAATTGATCTTGACCAACCACAATGCCAGAAGACCTCCCGCTCCATCCCCAGGGAGGGGCTGAAGTTGTTTCTGGAAGAACAGGTCAGGCAGAGAGAGGTAAGTGGAGACAAGGCAAGGACCTTCCTGCTTTTGACTTTCAGGGGTCCGGTTACCCTAAACTGCCTCAGTTTCTGTGTTTCCCTTGGACTTGCTGATTTCATTCAGGCTTTCCTTCATTCATCCCCTCATTCATTTTTACTCCAAGTAAATCCTCTGGATTCTCTGAGAAGCAGCTAGAGAGGTAATTCAGAATATGAGTGAGCATTATTGGGAGTGATGCCTGCGATGGACGAGAGGCTGAAATGGAACTGGACCGTGAGAACCTTCAGACCATGGTTGCTCTGTCAAGGTCTGAGCAAACAAACCCAGGGAGGGGAAGCGGAAAGGGTGCCATATTGGGTGGAAGTTTCCAGGATGCAGTGCTCCACGGTGCTCAGGCTTGTCTGGGGCACCTCACCTCCCTCTAGCTAAGCCCCAAGGCCTCTCTTGCAGGGAGATCTCTGTTGATCGCACAGAGCCCAGCCCATTTGCAGGTCTGCCCTTCCTCACATATGGGCCAGGAGCTGTACCCCACCTTCCCAGACTCCCCATTCACCAGAGGAACACTGCGCTGGCACCCTTTCCTCCTCTTCTACTGTCCCATGTAAATGTCCCTTGCTTCCACAATCCGCTGGGCAGGGCAGGGGCTTCCCTGGTGGAGTGACACTGACTTCCTCCCTGGAGGCTGAACCTGTCATCAGGTGTACCCAGCAGGCCATGTTCATGGTCCCTGCACATCTCTTTCATAGTCACAGGGGGCAGGGGAACACCAGGAAGGCGACAAGGGCACATGAGTCCCCCGGGGTACCTCCCTCCCCATCCCACCCCTCGAAGTATGGAAAGCCCAGAATGGAAATCCTGGCTGCCAGAGGTGAGGAAAGAGACCCAGGTTCTAGGGTTGCAGGGCAGGACAGTGGTGGGGTACTGAAGCAGGTCACCTGAGGCATGGGAAAAGGGACATGGAGGTCAGGGGACATGGCATGATCAAACCCCACAGTCCTTACAGGATATGTGGTCAGAGTGTGTCCTCCGAGGTGCAGTTTTGGGACCCTAGACACCTTCTCAGACCCACAAGAAGAAGGGTTAGTGGTTTAAATTGGTTTGAGCACCTGCAAATTCCTGAAATACAATGTTTTTTGTTTCCACTGTGACCACATATCAGGGATGTTCTCTACAGCAAAGCTAATGACAGTTCACTGTGACTCCATCAAACTGGGGGCACACAGACAATTCAGAGAAAGGGAAGTTGGGGGTCTATCCAGGCCTCTCTCTGTCTCACCCTGTGGTATTAAAAGCAGTTGGCTCCATCTTGATGACCTGAGTCATTTCCCTCTGTTCAGGCGCTGTTCTTCCGTCACTTGCTCTATCCTGGTACAATGCCAGGACCCCTAGGGATTTGCAAGCAGGACACAGCTGAGCTGTCCTCAGACTCCCCCAGTAGCAATGGACCAGAGTGCCTAACCCTGAAGAGCCCTGATCCTGCAGGCAAGGAAACACCAGTGTTCCAGCGGAGGCCCTGGAGATAGGATGTGTGGGTTGGGATCCTTTGAGAAGCAGGGGCTACCACAGTATTAAAGGTACCTGCAGAAGTACCTGTGAGGACAAAGGAGACACAGTGGCTGAAGGAGAACCCATCTCTGATGCGGTAGAAGGAAGGAGGACTCACACTGCAGCGCGGTTCTAAGGGGTCTGACCAAGTCATGGAGTTTTCTGGAACCAGCATCCCACCAGTAGTGCCCTGTGGAAGGTAAGAAAGGGAGAAAGCAGCCTTGCACAGGGAGGGAATGCCTTTAGGTGCAATAGAGACCTACCTTCCAGGAGGAAGAGCTTACATGCAGGGCAGGAACAGGTCTGATAAAATGGGCGGCTCAAGATGTGCTCCAAGCTCACCCTGCTGGGAGCTTAGGTTCTGGTGCCTGGGACCAGCCTGACCTCAACCCAGGACCTGGGTTGACCTTGAAGTTGCCAAGGACTGGAGGCCACTGGCTTACCTTGCCCTTAAGCTGAAGGGCATGTTTTATTTATTTATTTTTTGTGGGAGGGTCGAGCTGTGTGCCTTTAGGAAGATGACACTTAGCTTTGTAATAGAACAAGCTTCTATTTTATGACCAACATTGAGTTAAATGCCTGTTTGTTTTCTTCATGACTATTAAAGGAATGTAGAATGTTTATGGAGCCTTTTAAAGTATTTAGATCGCTTAGGAACATTTCCTCAAAGTGAAAGTCTAGGTCAAATGTGATCATTTTAAAGATACTTGGGGACACAGGGCCAATGTCTTGTTTAGTTTTAACACTATCTGAACCATTTTGTGCTGCACCCTACAACATATGTGTGTTTGCCTCCAAGAACCAGACCAGCTTGGAGTAGGCAAATTGAAGGAAAAACCAGCAAATGCTTCTTCATGATATTGATTGCAACTTGAACAGGATCTCTGAGCACTAGAGGCTGGACACAGCTTCTGGCTTTGTTACTGCTTGTCTGTGTCTTCTAAGGGGCAGAGGCCAAGACAGGCTGGTGCTCACAGGGGCTTCTCCAGCAGGTCCCTTTGAGGACGATTGGAGGGAGCCTGGAAGACTAGGAAGCTGCCCCAACACCATGAAGGCTTGACGGCTGGAAGCAGGGAGAGAAGGAAGGTGATCATACTGTCCCTCTGAGGAATCCCATGTCCCCTGCCTCCCAGTTCCTGCAGCCCTCCTCAGTCACAGGGAGTCACTGGGAGCAGACTTCAGCAAGTGTGACTTCTCTGTTGACAGGTGACAAACTGCAGAGCCTCCCATTGTTCTCAGTGTCCCTGCCTAGCATATATAGGCATTTTGTTCTATCTGGTTGATTTATATGAGCACAGAGGTGACCATGGCGAACACAGAGGCAGAGGTGGCGGTGGGGGACCCGAAACCAAACCGGGCACCCATGCAGGCATGTCCCTGGGCCTGAGAGCCCACAGAAGTGTCACAGCTCTGCGTGTTCAGCTCTGGAAGCATGGCTTCCTTGGGGAATGATGGTTCCCCATGTGTTTCAGCGCAGTCCCGGGAGAAAAAGCATCCATGGCAAGAAGTCCCAATCACCAAAACCATCCAAAATCTTTATTGTAACAGTATTGTGGGTTTAAATAGAAATTGAGGAGGAGGGAGGGAAAGAAATGGGCCATGACGATCAGCAGAAATCAGCAACCTGTGAATTCCTATTTTGCATGTGGACATGAGTTTGGGCACGCATCAGAGGGTGGGGGTAGAACTGCCACCTTCTAGGCACAGCTGGGGTGCAAACCTGGGTCCATGTGGCATGCTTTGGGGGGGGGTTGGGAGTCTCAGAGTTGAGGGTGGAGATAGGGAAACACCTACCGGGGTTAGCCACCGGGGTTTCAGACCTCATTCAACACCCTCTTAACCCTTTGTCCTCCGTGCCATCCTTAAGCAATACCAACAGTTAAGCGTGTCTAAAATATCCCCCCCAGCCAGCTATCATTTCAGCTTTTTATTCAATCTTCAATGCCGTCAAACTTGACTCTTTTCCTTCTTTGCTCTTTTTCCACTGCAGAGCCAAGAAATAAACTCATTTGGATTTAATTTTTCTATTTGAGTTTTGAATAGTTCCAAACCATATTTTAACATCTAATTGAAAGTTAGCTATACATTGTCTTAAAATTCCCAGTTGCTACTTAATTTACCCCAAGACTTTATAGGATAATTCTTTTCTTCTTTTTCCATTCAAACGCCCCCTTTGGCAGCTGTCATGGTGTGTTCTTATGTATGTTTCTGTGATGTAAATTGCATGAGTGAACCATTTTCCCAGCCCCACACTTGGCACCTCAAAACTCCTGAAACCCAAACCTGCTGGGCTTCAGGGAAGCATCTCACTGAATTCACATTCCTGTTTCCAGTCACCTCCACCCTGCATCAGAGGACCCTAGGAAGCAGGGGACAGTCTTTCCTGGCACTGGGCCTCCCTTCTAGAGACCAGCTTCGGGATCTTCAGGGCATCTAAGGTGAAGTCACAGCTACTCTCCTCTCCCTCCACTTCCTCCTCTGTCTTTTTCCATGGCATCCAAGTGGGCACCAACTAACTCCAGTTGGAGGGTCTAAACAACTGAATGCTGAGGCGTATGACTTATCTCGTAGGGTTTCTCGAAAAGCCACAGGCACTGACTCTCAGATGAGGATCCAGGGCGCTGAATGGAGATACTGGCTGGGCCACACTCTGATATCTGTCCCATGCTTCAGTCTGGGGTCCCGATATCACTGGCAGTGCTGGAGGCCTGGAGTCCTTAGCTTAAAGCTGATCCTCTGCCTTCCTGTCCCAGCCTTCTCCCCTGAATCTCACAGTGGTTTCTGTTCCTCTAGAAGGACACAGCCCACACCTTCTCCCAGGCGCCATCCCTCTCACTAGTCATGTAAGCAAAGACCCAATTTTCATAGGTCACATCCTGAAATCTCAGAAATAGCAGGGAATCAAGGAGCCCTGTCCAACATGGCAGAGTGGAAGGTGAGGAAACCAAACGGACTTGGGTCTGTTGGTTCCCAAATTTCATGAGAAAGTAGATGGAATTCAGAGGCTGGCTCTGAATGGATGAAATAACTGTGCTTGGCTTTTGCTCTTTGTATCAGACATCTATTACTACAGCGCTGCTTAACAAACCAGCCCAGAACCTCAGTTTGCATTTCCTGTTCATGGCTTCAAGTGCAATTTGTGGCTGTGCAGGAATGTCTGGGTTGGATCTGAGCCATGAGTGTGACTTCTATCTGTTCACTAAACTTCTCTGCTCTTACGATCGTATCCAGGAGGCAGCCTCGTCAATCTACAGGCCCCTGGGAGTCCTCTGTCTTGTCTGCTAACAGACAAGGTAGTCCATGGGCCAAGGAGGCAAGTTGTGTGACAAAGATAGAGGTCAACTCTAGGTGGATATCCTCCATACATTCATCCAGGAAGCTCTGAAGAGTCACGTGGGAAAGGCCTGGATATTTGAGAGGGGCCGGACCAGGACTTTAGTCACTCTGCCTCTTGCCCAGAAAGGGAGATGTTTCAGATGAGTGCAGAGCCAGGCATGGCCATAGATTCACGGTCCTGGTGCTCCTGACAAGCCACCTCACATTCCTGTGATACACAGTCTTGGCGACAGCCCTTGGAGACATGGCGCGCTTCCTGTTCTCGGAGCATCTTCATGAAATCCTGCAGTGTCCTGGTCACATGGTGGGGCCTCTGGAGTGACAGATCCTAAGGTGGGGTGGAGTGCTGGCCCCGGGCACACTATGCCATTGGGTCAACTGGGTTATTGTACTGTCCCGAACCATTTCAAAGCCATCCTAAGATGAGGTGAGATTATTCCCCAACAGCTCCCAGAGGCCAAGAAAGGGAGCCATGTTGAAGTGAGAGACTGTCCCCATGCAGATGGAGGGCACTGATCAATGCTTCTCTCCTAAAGGGTCTGAGCACGAAGCCCTGGTCAGCCTTGAGCCTGACAAGCTGGTCATTCCTCACTTTTCACATTTTTGGAAGGCACATGTGATGGACAGTATGGGCTGGGTTTGTGGCAGTAACAAACACAGACTCCTGTCACCAACTGTGGTCTTGCTTTCCCCACGTCCCCTTCACAGGTTGGGAGGCTTCTCTGCTCCAGTGTTGAGATGTCACCAGTCACACAGCATCTTATAGACACACTCTTTTTTTTGGTTTTTCAAGGTAGAGTCTCACTCTAGTCCAGTCTGACCTGGACTTCACTATGTAGTCTCAGGGTGACCTTGAACTCTTGGTAATCCTCCTACCTCTGCCTCCCAAGTGCTGCGATTAAAGGCGTGCACCACCACGCCCGGCTTGTTTCATATATATATATATATATATATATATATATATATATATATATATATATATATTATTTACTCATTTTCAAGCAGAGAGAAAGAGAGAGAGAGAGAGAGAGAGAGAGAGAGAGAGAGAGAGAGAGAGAGAGAGAGAGAGATCCAGGGCCACACCTTGTGGGTCTGGCTTATGTGGGACCTGGGGAATTGAACCTGGGGCCTTAGGCACTGGAGGCAAGTGCCTTAACCGCTGAGCCATCTCTCCACCCCAAATAGACACACTCTTAAGGGCTTCTGCCTGCAATTCGCAAACTGCTCACACCTGCTTGTCACTTGGCCACAGTGACCTTGAACATGGTGTGTTCAAGGCTAGTGTGATAAGCCCAATCTGTGCTCACATTGTTGGAATAGTCCTGCTGATCCCCAAGCAGAGAAAGCCTGGGAGAGCCTTCATCGGCCTGTTTCCCCACTCGTCACATCTAGGGGCAGGCCGGTGACCCAGTGAGGCTGGCTCCCTTCTGCTCCAATGAGAATGCTGGGGTCTAGGTCACAGGTCCATCCACGGTGCACATCAACCTGCCCTAATACTGATACGGGTTGTTGATAATTAATAATTGTAAGCAACGCGGGGAGAGAGTGAGTTTTGGAATCCTCCCTTCCCCCTCCTCCTACTCCGAGTTCTTGTCCTCTAATGCCAAAGAATTGTACACAGGGACAGAATTAAACTTTAATTACACATTTATTCTAATTTAGTAGATAAGGAACAGGGGAGTTGGATGGGGAAATTGGATGTGGGAAGTCATAGAGTTTTCCTGCCACCAGTGTGGAGAAAACACGTGTCAGAGAGTTCACAGAGCTTTAGTATTTAGTTAGATAAACAGCCCAAGAAAAGATAACAGAAAGCTCCCTTTATGAGAAAGAGAGGTTCATGAGAGAAAAGGTCTGAAGCCTGCCCCCTACCCCAGCCATCAGCTGGGGTAGGGGTACAGGCCTTACCTCACTGAGGCCTAGGTCAGCAGTCCTTCTACTCCATTGCCATGTGGGGGAAGAGGGGGGGGCGGGGGGCAGGGGGGGCGGGGGCTTACTTCCTCTAGGGAAGCTAGTTTTAAGTCCTCCCCAGGTGGGTCAGAGAGACAGCTGATTGGTTCATATCTGACCAATCAGTTTTAGCACCTAGGTTGTAGCTCTAATTAGATACCTCCCATTCAAGGGGAGGGGCTGGAAGGGGAGGGGTGGTCCCTACACACACCTGACTGTCACAATACAAATGATTCTATTTCTATCACGAGAGCCTAGGAATCATCTCGTTTATATCCCAGTAAAAGGAGGAAACACGTTTTCTCATACTGGAATCTTCTCTGAAGGGCCCTGCTCACACACTGAACACCCAGGTTGCTTGGATGGCAAAGCTGATTCAGGGACACAGTTTGGTTCTGTGACACAGGAACAAAAGAATAAAATCATATCCCTCTTTTTAAAAGCATAGGAGGAGGCACACAGGCTTGTAATTCCCACACAGGGTGCAAGCTGGCTGTGGGGTGCTCTCACACTGAGGGGAGGACAGGAAGTAGTTCAGGTCTAAGATTTAGGTGTCCACCCAGTGGGGATGTTGAGGGAAGGAGAAAAGCAGGTTAGTCACTCACAGTGCCTGATGGACTCTGAAAGAAGTGAATGAAAAAACGGTCCCTTGGGCATAGCTTGATGGGGGAACTCTTATGGGAGCCATCCTTACTGGGGAGACCTCATGAGACACATCCTAGCACCTCCCCAGTTCGAGAAGCCTAGTCTTGGCTCACAAATTCAATTATTGTCCTAACAAAGCCTTCAGCTACCCCAGGAATGCCAAAAGAAAGAGAACACCAGGCAGACCGGGTATCCTGGCTGTGGGAACTTTCTGGACCCTTGTTTCTCTCCCAGGAAGTCTCTGATGATGTGATTGGGTCCTGGGTGCACAGGCCTTCCTCACCCAGCAGATTTAGGATGGGCTGAATGTGGGCAGATGAGGCCGCCAGCGGCCACCACCCTGCTGGGTATAAATGACAAGCTGGCTGAAAGCCCTGATGCTGAGTTGAGTCCGCATGTGGCTTTGAGGAGAGGCATTTCCTCCGCCCATCAAGACTCAGAATAAGTAAATAAACTCATTAAATTGCCAACTGTGAGAACATGTCTTTTGAAGAATTCTCAAAGCAAGCCAGCCATCCCTGGCTGAGAAATGGTTTCTTGAGCTGCATGAAGCTGGAGACACTTCTACCCTTGGCACAGTGGTCCCCACGGGTGTCTGGGGCTTTCCCTGGGATGCAGGCAAGAATCATGCTAACTAGGTGGGGTCTTAGGTAACTCTCAGGAAGTGGAAAACTAAGGGTATTTGACCTGGGTTCCTGGACCTGGTTCTACAAAGAAATGGGGAGAGAAGAATATGCCCCCGGGTCTTAACCAAGGCTTCCTTGGAGGCACAGCACAGAGCACATCAAGAATAAAGGTCACATCAGCTGGCATTTGGAGACATCCTTGGCAGGCTACAGGTGTGACCCAGGCATGTTACCCCTGTCTATGGAGATCTGACTAGCTCACCTCAGAACCACGGGTGGGCCCTGCCTTCTCCCACTGCACCTGCAGGTGGGTGGTCTGCAGCCCCAATGCTGGGCACCTACTTCCCCAGGGCTGGGGAGACCCTGCTGTCAGAACCCTGCATGTTCTCACCTGCCTCGATGAGTTCTTGCCAAAACTCCTTCCGGAATGATTTGATTTTTAATCTAGAAGCAACTGTAAATGGATACTAGATTGGTTTTTATATACAATTTCCAGGTCTCCAATTAAGATTCTATCACGGGGTTACAGATTGACATTTGCCAGGGGAAGAGAGTGAGGGAAACAGATTGCTTCCTTTGCAGATGCTGTGCTCAGTGAGAACCAAGCAGCAGAGAAAAATTACATTTTGATCCAATCTAATAAGTGCCTCTAGCCAATAATCTTGATGTCTGTTGGGATAATTCAGTCTCTTTTGTAGCCCCTGTTTTTAGACTGCCCCCCTTTCTGTTCCCCTCCAAGGCCATTTCTAAGCTATGGAGGATGTAATACTGCGGCTGGGGTGAAGCGTAGCTCCAGGCCTTTGGTGGGTGCTGGTCACCCATGGGTGGGTGGATCTGGCTTTGCCTGGCTCCTGTTCAAGCCTCTGAATGGCATGACTGTGGTGTTAGCCCAATGGTCCTCTCTGTCACCCTGGTGACACCTCAGCCCCCAGGCTTCTTTTCCTCAGTCTGTTCATGATTTCCATCACTCATTTCACCCAACCCTTGGCCTGTGGGGAACTTCCCAGCCAAACTCCAGAGACCTCCAAGTGCCCCCAGGCACGAACAGGAACCTCCAACTTCCTACCCAGTGGGAGCCAGGGTATCTTGGGGATCTTGGCTCAGGCTCTTTCTCTGTGTGATGTTCTCCTCCCCAAGTCCTTAGTGGGAGTGACATAAAGCCCCTCTGCTTTCTAAGCCCCTCTACCAAACATCCATGTACTTGTTGGACCAAAGCCTGCGTCAATATATATATATATATATATATATATATATATATATATATATATATATATATGAATGATATTTCTCTCTCTCCTTTGTTGCTCTATGGAACTGCCTATTTCAGCTTGATGGAGCCGGCTTGAGGGAGCCAGTTGTTGGGATTTCAGAAATCTGCAAGCTGTTGAACACAGGTGTTGTCTTTCAAAGAAAATTGTATAGAGCTTTGCCAGAGTCCTTCTTCTCATATGGGCTCCCCTCACAGCCATTTGCATCCTCCTTTCTACCATGACTACACTGTGGTCCCACTTCTGGATTTTATATACAACACACAGTTCTTGTTCACTGTACTCTCCTCCCTCACCTGAAGTCTCTCTTTGGTCATCCTGCCAGTGTCTAATCTCATGTTCCCCACAGGAACTTGCTCCCTTGTTTCCTGCCACACTTGTCTTTCTTCCCACTGTCTCTCCCCCCAGTGTCCCCTCTCAACTGTCATTGACAATTAGGCTGAAAGGATTCACTGTTACCCAAGGCTCGGACCAGCCTGAAGAAGTTTCCTGTCTTACAGATACAGTGAGTATACTTTCTGTAACCATGAATGTACTCTGAGTTTGAGTTGAGGTTATTAATACTGACTTCAACCTGAAGAGAATCAAAAACAGAGGGTTAAATAATGTAGATCTACCCAAGTAGGTTAGACCGACTACCCAGTGAGCCTGAGGGATCTACCTGATTGCCTCCCCATTACTCAGAATATAAGCATGCCTTGCCACCATATTAGATTTTTTTTTAAGAATATGGGTTATAGGCATGAAATTCAGTCCTCATGCTGGCATGTCAAACATTTTACTGAAAGATTGATTTTCTTAGCTGATCTCGAATTCTCTTTATGTGTGAAATTTAGATTTAGTCCACATTACAAAAAGAAAGCAGTGGACCCCGCCCCCCCCCCTCTGGGCCCTGGGAGGAGCGCAGCATCTGCAGGCATCCCGGGCGGCGGAGCAGACAAAGCGCTAATGAATGGGCCCGCGCACAGCGCTGTGCGTACGCAGCCGGCGCACAGCCCCAGAAGTGCAGAAGGATGTGTGTGTGCTGTCAGCACGGGGCTCCTGGGACCAGAAGCAGGTCCACGCGGCACCCCTGTGTCCACACTGAGAAGCCGTGAGCCGCAGCTCCCTTCCCTTGGACAGGGTGCTCGTCTGTTGCGCACGCACTGCTTGGTGACCGAATAGAAACACCCCACAGATGGGATTTTGAAGAAGTGCCGGGATCTGCATCTGGGGACAGCAGGGAACCTTTGCGACAGTCTTTATTGACCTGCCATGTCAAAATGATGAAGCAGGCGGGATAGTTATGGTCAGCCACGGAGGATCAGCAGGAAACCTGTCCCAGAGGGGGCAGTGACTTTAGCTCAGACAAAGTAAATTTCAAAATAGAGGAGGAAGGTGATCGAAGTCCTAGTCACAGTTTGGAAAGAGTGGGCTTTAAAAGTGAGCCGGAGGACATGAGACAGACAGACAGTGGTGATGAGCAGGCAGAGAGGAGGGCGGCCAGCTGTCCCTGTCAGCGCCCTGGGAAGCATTTACCTGCCGCCAGCGAGGGTGACCATGGGTCGCTCTTCTCCCAGCACAGCAGCAGGCTGGACAACGCAGCCATGGAAGCTGTGACCCAGAGCCTTCTCTCCAGAAAGAAGTCTCCCGCTTGGAAGCACTGATTCATCTCGCCCCAAGCCATTTGCACGAACTGCATGGAGGAGTTCAGTCGGGGTAAGAAGGAGAAGGACCTCAGCACAAGCTGCCTCCTGAGACACGTGAGGCGCGCACATCCCACCAAGCTCAGTCCAGAGAATGGAAGTGTGTCGGGGGTCCTCCTTCCCCTCCTCCTCTCTCCTGCTTCCACCACAGCCTGCAGATGCTCACCCTCTGCTCATGCCATCATTTTCCCTGTCATCAGAGAGTCTCCCCCCAGTCTGTAAACCAAGATAAACCCATTCCTCCACAAGCCGCTTTTGTTTGGGTTCTTTGTTACAGCAATGAGAGAGCATGCCCCATGCTTTTTCATGGCATCGTAGTGTCCCACAGAACGGATGCAACATTTTTGACATGTCCTGTTGATAAACAATCACTTATTCTGACTACAAACAATACTACTGCTATAAAATATTTTTTGTCTTTTAAGCTTTAGTTCATTTTACATCTGTGGGGAGATCCACTTTCTAGTTCCAGATTTTAGGTTTCATTTTAAATCTCTTCTTTAAAGCTCTGATGAATGTTTTGGAAGAGCCAGGTCTCAACACAGCTCCTCCATTCTTTGTGATTAATATTGGCTTTTACAATTCTCATTGTTATGTAATTTCTTGAGCTCACTGTTGAGTTAATCTTTAAAATCTTTTTTCCCTCCCACAGTGCAGACTTTTAAGCCTGAGCGGAGGGTTGTATCTGCATCTTGGGGTGTGGTTTCTTCCTTTGGTGACATCTAATAATTTCTCGGTTTGCTTTGGCAGGCTGTGAATTTTTGACTTGAAACTGTCTGAAAGCATGTCTCTGGATGTCCCGGTACACTTAGCATTCCGTCTTTATGATTCCCTTAATCTATTCTTAGGTTTGGGGCCTTGGGTTAATAATGAAAGCTGTGTAGTTTTTACTTTGAGATACACAATCCAAGTTTCCCCTGGCTTCCATGGAACCCCAGTTTGTGAATATTCCATGGTTATGTGGTTGGGGGCCTGCCTGGTCTCTATTTGAGAACACAAAATTCCAAGTGTCTGTTGCAGTAAACATGTAATTACAACGTTCAGATCCTTTTCTGTCCATTTTTTTTATTTCTCTTAAAAAATGCATGAGGGCTGGAGATATGGCTCAGTGGTTAAGGCACTTGTCTCTAGTGCCTAAGGCCTGGGGTTCAATTCCCCAGGACCCACATAAGCCAGAACCACAAGGTGGTGGCCCTGGTGAGCTCTCTCTCTCTCTCTCTCTCTCTCTCTCTCTCTCTCTCTCTCTCTGTATCTCTCTGCTTGAAAATGAATAAATAAAATATTAAAAAAAAAACGAGTGACACGTCACTACCTTTCATTGTGACTGGACCTCGATCATTTCTCCTGGCATTTCTAAGGACGTTTGCAACAACACATGCTGATTTCCCTAGTGTTGCTTTGGCAGCACGAGATTCTTAACTTCACACACCCCGCAGCATTTTTGTGAAATATGAAAACAGGCCACGGAGCTGGGGAGAATCCCAGTGGTTAGAGCATTTGCTCTGCAAGCCTGCCGTTCAGTTCTGATCCCCACCAACCATGTAAAGCTGGATGCAAAAGGGGTGCAAATCTCTATGATCCCCATGTGCCTCTGGCAAAGGGAAGCAGCTTGTCTGACATTATTCACAAAACAAGAGACAGCCTGTCTCCAACAAGGTGGAAGGAGAGGACCGGAGGTGTGTGACCTCTGATCTCCACATGCATGCCATGGTATGCCCACACCTATGGATGACTGATATTCATAGTAATAATGCTAGAAGATTATGATAAAAGCCCAAGAGCTGCACAACCTTTCTTTGTATTTCCGAGCGGACTTCGAGGCCTCCCTGACACTAAGCAAACCTCCTAAGCCACCAAATCGGCCCAAACCGCATGTGGCTCTGATACCAATTTGCTCAGTGATTTCGCTGATGTTTCCAGAGGAGCCTGAATGCCATCCAACTCTTCAGTGGTACTCGGCAACTCTTCCCAGGCATTAGTTTACAATTTATTAAATGACGGGGTCAGCGCAACCATATGCGGAGCATCTTATTTGTGTTCCAGATATTGGTTTTTTCTTCCCCAAAGTTTTCTGCAACCACAGTGGAATTGTCTCCGAGGGCATCGGAGTCTTGCTGCAGCTTGGTTGGCCTTCCTGGTCCATGGCATCCAGATTTGGGGTTTGACATTGCTTGGAAATTAGAGGGTAATCAATGAGATATTTTTTCATTTATGACATCACTTTTCCAGTAAAATCTTTTTTTTTTATATATCCATGCACACACAGAAATAGCTACCCTTCCATAACCATAAACTCCTGGAAGGGGAGTTCTCCTGTTAAAGGATGAGAAACTTAAATTTAAAAAATCAGTATGTTTTTAATTGATTATTTTATTTATTTATTTGGGGGGATGGGCAGGTGCACCGGGACCTCCTGTCGCCGCAAACAACTCCAGACAAATGCACTGCTTTGTGCATCTGGCTAATTTATGTGGCTGTTGCAGCCAGCTTTCTAGTTGCTGTGCAGAAAGAACCCAAACAAAAGCGGCTTGTGGAGGAATGGGTTTATTTGGCTTACGGCCTCGAGGGGAGACTCCATTCTGGCAGGGAAAACGATGGCAT
>PVHP010013436.1:0-41099 GCA_004024765.1 Zapus hudsonius | reverse complement strand
CCTGTTATTTTAGCTTCTTTAATTTTGAAATTATGGCTGAAAACTCATCTATCAAGTGAGCTCAAAAGGTTGAGAGAAACCTTCTCCATACAGTGAATCACCCTGAAACCCTGGCCTCTTCAAATGACAGTGAATTCCATCCTGCAGAGTCAAGAGCCGAGGGTGACCGGATAGTTCTGAGTTCTTCACAAGCTTTCCATGAGCTTTGCCCTCTGTGGTCGTCAGAAGTGTCCCGACATGATGGCAAACGAATCTGCCAGGTGGGGGATCTTCCTGGCTTCCCCTGGACCTGCTCCTGGTGTTTCTTGAGCATCCTCACAGCACAACTTCTTTTCTCCCAAAGCAAACCGTCCAACGGAAAGCAAGATGGCGTCTCCATTGACTTTCAGACTCCACTTTGAAAGCGAGAGGCTGCTACTCTCCCGGTGTCCAGTGGGGATCCCTCATGGGGGATGGCTACATGCAGATGAGCCATAGGAGGGAGTCTCTTGGAGGCTGATCACTATGGCTCTCCTGAGCCTCTCACCTCAGCACAGGAATGGCTCAAAGCCCAGAATCTCACCATCTAAGTCAGATCTAACTGTCGGAGAGAGAGGCTCTGCCAGCACAATGCCACAGGTACAGCTGTGTGAACAGCCTCGTGCTTTCTAAGTGCATCCAGGGTCCACACACTGTCATCAGGGGAGAGTGGAGCACAATACGCTAACAGTTACAGAGATTCCCCTTTAAAATGAGGAACCTGGAAATACAAGGTCTATAGGCCAGGGTAGTCACAGATCCATACGATCTAAAAATCCATCATGAAAATGTTGGAAGTGAGAAGACCCACGTATAATGAGCTTGAAATGCAGTCCACTCTGTAGACCTGCAGAATATAAGACGCTCACACCTACACACAGCGCATGAGGTCCTCGCCACAGGCCTGCTGAGTGCTCTCTGCTCACAACTATGTCCAAAGCACAGGAACCTCTATGATCATATAGTCTTCGAATTCTTTTTTTTTTTTTTTGAGGTAGGGTCTCGCTCTAGTCCAGGCTGACCTGGAATTTACTATGTAGTCTCAGGGTGGCCTCCAACTCATGGCGATCCTCCTACCTCTGCCTCCCGAGTGCCGGGATTAAAGGCGTGTGCCACCACGCCTGGCTAGTCTTCTAATTCTTAATGTGAAATGTTATATGTTAGAGTTATGGACTTCAAATAAATAAACAATGCTCCTGTTCCACAGCATCTCTTAATGATACCTAGGGTATCAATCATCTTCTTATTGCTGGAACAAAATACCTGACTAGAAGCAACGTGAGGAAGGGTAGAGTTTAATTATGTTTTCAGTCTCCAGGGGTAGAGTCTTTAGTGCAGTGAAGGCCTGACAGGAACGAATCAGGGGTCCTTTCTCACCAGAGCAGGATGCAGAGAGCGAAAGAACAGAAATAGTGCACAGCGAATATCCTCAGGTCCATTCCCAGTGACACACTTCCTCCGCCCTGGCTCCACCTCCCAAGGTTTCCCCAACTTTCTAGAACATCCCAACCAGCTGACTCTCAAACACTTAACCGCATGTGCTTGGGGGAAACCTTTGACTTTCAAGGATACCACAGAGAAGGATATCGAAGGTGCACAGTGAATTCTCAGGTAGATCTTGTCCACTCTACGTGGACCCGCAGTGCTGCCCACTGTCCACCTGTGCCAGTACCTTCCTCCCGAGCAGGCCAAAGACTGAAGGAGGCTCATTGTGAAGACACACTAGTCCCTCGGGTGCTGGCGGCCCAGGCGATGGACAGAAACTCTTCCCGCCATGCAGGCCCTACTGGTGTCTAGTGAAGTGTCCTTGGATAGCTCAGATTTCCCGTCCACGAACATTGGTCAGGTTAAATGACACAACGTGCGTGAAGCCCTCAGCCTGCCTCCTGCCCACCTTCATCTCTCTAATTACTTCCATTAGCTAAAATGATGAGGATGATCTGTGCATTTCCCATCCTGGGACTCCGAAGTTGCCCTTCCTTCTGGGGTTCCAGCAGCTCTGTGAGCCTTCAGCTTCCACTGAGTTAGCCTCGCAGCCTCTTTCTCATGGTCGCCATCTTACAAGTGTGCGGTGCTTTCGTCTTCAGAACCCTTTCATGTCCACTCTCCTCAAGTTCTCCTAGCCAGTCTGGACAGCAAGTGTGCAGACAGACGTTCTCTTCATTTGACTGATGAGGAAGAGAGGTACTGAGCAGCTGGAAGTTGCCTTTGCTGAATGAGTTGCTTGCAAAGTCAAGAGTAGGTGGAGCTGCTTCTCAGAGGCTCCTTCCTCTAGGCAGCAGGGCCTGGCGTAGTGTGCCCTGGACTTCGCTTCAGCTCACATAAGAAACAGTGCCCAGGGGGCTGGAGAGATGGCTCACTGGTTAAGGCACTTGCCTACAAAGCCTAACAACCTGGGTTCAATTCCCCAGTTCCAATATAAAGCCAGATTCACAAAGTGGTGCATGTGTCTGGAGTTCCTTTGCAGTGGCTAGAGACCCTGGCGTTCTCTCTGTCTCTGTCTCTGTCTCTCTGTCTCTCTCTCTCTCTCCCCTAGCAAATAAATAAATCATATATGTATATATTTTTTTTTAAAAAAAAAGAAATATAGTGCCCAGATTGTGCCAGAAAGACCGCACCCCCAGGACTCCTCTCACCTTGTGGCTCTTAGATTCTTTCCACCGGATCTTTTACAAAGTTCCCCGAGCGGGTGTGATCGAGATGTCTTAATTAGGGTTGTGCTATCACCAGCCTCTTGTTTTCTGCTCTGATGAGCTTTGAGTCTCCCCAGTGTGTGTCTACGGCCATCTCCCTGGAGAAACCTCTGGCAGGCGGTGAGAGCAGCACTCAGGCTCTTTCTGCCACTTCCTGTCACCGTGGCTGTGGTGACCCCTGCCAGACCTGCACAGCTCTGAAGCCATCAGCGCTTTGACATAGAGGATGACTTGAAAAGAGGAAGGCGCTCGGTGAAATGGGGGTGAGGGAGAGACGACCAAAGAGAACCACGGAGCAAGGATGCATTTACGTTATAGTATGTTTGTGCATCTAAATTCCCAATAAAAATGTTTTGAAAATGCCCAGGAAAGATTAAAGACATTAAATATAACAAGGCCATTTTGGCCAAAAGCAATGGGAGACAAGATGCATATTTTATCTCTTCTGTCCACACCCACCTGGAAAGGCACGTTCACTCTGACTTCCTGTCACCTCTCATGTCATACTTACTGACACGATGAGTCTCATGAGCTGTGCATTACTCCTCGACAACAGGACGTGACTTCTCACTCCTCCAGGTTCCGTTCTTTGCGGAGGGTTGTTTCCTTTCTTAGCCAAGATTCTGGCATGAGAGTGAGCAGGTTATTTCATAGTTAATCAGTAGCTCAATACAGAAGTCAGTGACTGGAAAGCGCATCCAGGTCAACCAAGGGTGTGAAGAGGGCGAGTCTAAGTTGCTCACTGAGCGGGTGGGAACCAGAGTAGATATTGTAGCCTGGGAAATCCTGGCCCGAATGACACTCCTGCTTGGCTAGGGACACTGAGCCAAAACTTTGGTCACACATTGACTTTTCATTGGCAAGAATATCTGATCACGCCCTGGTTCAGGGAGACTGAAGTTTGCTGAAATGACAGCCCGGCCCATTACTACTATTTCGTCAAATCTTCATTATGGTTTTAGTGCCCAGACAGGAGCGCTGAAGCTGTTTTCGAAGCTCTGTGGTTACTGAGTTTCTGTGGATTATGAGACGGGTTTGTCACTCATCTTCAAAACGTGGTCAAGAACATGTCAGCTGAAAAATCCCATGGGCTAGAAGGTGTGCTGAACCCCAAAAGACACTGCAAAAACCCCTCAAATGTGACGTCATGTCATCTAGGAAATTGAGGAACATTTCAGGCATATTTTTAAAAGAAACTAGAGCTACTGTAATACCAGTCTAGTATTCTTTTCAAGGATCCTATGAGAAGTGAGACGTTGAGAGGCGGAAAATTTTCAGAGGCATTTATTGAAGTATCTTGCTTACAATTTTATTTTAAACAGTACAAGTCTTTAAAAAATTAGATAACGTTACAATTTCAATGTATTTTCACAAAACTGTGTTTCATTTTCCCATTGGGAGGCTTGAGTAGAAACAACTCCAAGACACTTGCACATCTTCAAAGTCTGAAATCAGGATTTCTCAAGACACAATGCAAGCACAGTGGGTTCATTTTGAAGACAAAAAGATTTCTCTTTTTCTGAAGAAAGTTTTGTATTATTTAGACATATAAAATACTGCTTTCGGGCTGGAGAGATGGCTCAGCGGTTAAGGCACTTGCTTCCAGTGCCTAAGGTCCCAGGTTCAATTCCCCAGGACCCACATAAGCCAGATCCACAAGGTGGTGGCCCTGGTGCTCTCTCTCTCTCTCTCTCTCTCTCTCTCTCTCTCTCTCTCTCTCTCTGCTTGAAAATGAATAAATAAAATATATTTTTAAAAAAGCAATATAAATGGCACCATTTCTTGCCACCTTGACTGCTAGCCCATGATCTTCTCCTTCTGTCCACAGGTCTCCAAGGGAACCAGTGTGACTCTGAGGACAAAGGATGCCTGCCATTCTGCCACACTGATGAAGAGAAGGACCACTCCCTCAACCTGAAGAGCCCTCTGCAGCGGAGAGGCTTGCCTCCGATCGCAATCACCGACACACTACCAGAAGGGATTTTCCAAAGACCCACGCTGTTCCTCCGCCTCCTCTGTGAACGTACACAGCTCTGGCTCACATGATAGCCTCGGTCGTTTGACATAGCTCCTCTTACATGAGCCTAAGAATATCAGTGATAAATGATTATAAAACTAAATTGGTCACTAGGTTGAGGAGAGGGAGCAGAGGCGACTTTCTGCCCGAATTAGACTCCAGCAGTAGAGAAAGCCTGGCCCTCAGGACCGGCCTCTCTCCGCCCTGTGACATCATGGATGAGTCCTGGGAAACAGTTATCACACACCCGGAATGACGGGACTCAGGCTGGGGGCTTCTTGACGAGGTCTCTTTAGTGGCTTTTTGGTCACATACGTGTCTTTATGTGCCTGATACTAGAGGTGTCTGTTGTTACAACTTAGCTAAGGTGTGCCCTTCTCCTGTCACTGTGTTGTGACCACACACCCACTGCTGCCTTTCCAGAGGACCTCCATAATCACTTCAAGCTCTTGGTCTCACCACTTTCCACATTGGTTACATTCACGGTCACTGTTTGTTGTGATGTAGCCTCCTTAGGGAAAAGAGCCTCACCTTGAATGTCAAGCTACATCTAGTGTGTGTGTGTGTGTGTGTGTGTGTGTGTGTGTGTGTGAGAGAGAGAGAGAGAGAGAGAGAGAGAGAGAGAGAGAGAGAGTCAGTAGGGTGCCCCATGTTCGTGTCCTTGACCTCCATCCCCCTGGATGACGTGGTCATAGTTTAAGTCCTTATTTCATCAGGAAAGAACTGGAATCTTAGTTCGACCTCAACGCTATTAAAGAATATATAATTGTCGGAAATTTCCATGTAAAAGACAGCCTTCGCCCAACTAGATACATTCCACTTACAGTGGAAAACTAATACTGACTAGCTGGTTGTGGTACCATAAGCCTGTGAATCTAAGGTAGGAGAGTCACAAGTTCAAGGCCAGCCTGGGCTACTTAGTGAAACCACATCCTTAAAAAAAGATACATGTGAAAATGACTGACTCTCTCTTGCTGCTTTGGTTTCCATGAGCTTGAACTTGCCTGTCCTACCTTTCATCTGTCATCCACCTCCTCGGGAGAGAACTGAAGTTGTGCCAGGGCACAGGAATCTAGAGAGAGATGAGGGTCGGGAGGGTGAGGGAGTGGGGAGGCGTGTGCCAGGAGAGAGGCGCCCAATAGCATGGTGGGTCGGGGGCAGAGGGGTGGGGGGCTGCTGGAGGAGGAAAGAGAAGCGTCACAGGAAACAGGAAGCTCCGAGTCTTGGGGGTCAGGGTGTCACCTCACCCACTGGTGAGCACCTACGAAGCTCTTTCAGGAGCAGAGCTCAGTTCTCCCTGCTCTGTGCACTGGTGTAAAGAACCCTAAGCAAGATGGTTTCAATGCCGGAGGTTTAAGGAAAGTGCCTGAGAATTCAAAACTTGCAGCTGAGGAAATGCCATCAGTCCTGAGGACAAATAATACCCAGGCCTCCCGTTTCTAAAGCAGTAAATGTGACGAGAAGCACTCAGCATGGCATTTAAGTTCCTTCTGTAGCCACCGCCTCCAAGGGTGACATCCAGCAGACCATTGATGTCCTCGTAGAAGAAGGGACGAGCAGGAGTTTCTGCCAGTCGATGCACAAGGTACGTCCTCTGCTCCGCCTTTCTGTGTTGCTTCCTCCTTTCAGCATTAGAGAGCCTCCGCCTGAACTAAAACCAAGCTGTTTGTGGACGTTTTTGTAATGTTCACAACACTGCAGGTTAAATCGATGACAGAAAATAAAGACTAAAGCAGGCTTTTCAGAAGTCATGAATGTCCCGAGTCAAGTGTGAGAGTCAGAGCTTGGGGGAAATCAATCTGGTATTTTCTTCTTTCCAGATAAGAATATGGTTCATTACATCCTCGGGTACATATATGGGTTGTATTTGGTTGAAAAAGAACCAACTTAGGTTAAATGACAATGTTCAAGAAAAGTCATGGAAGGGAGAGAGACGTCACAGAAGCCCCCATGCGGGTGTGTGTGTGTGTGTGTGTGTGTGTGTGTGTGTGTGTGTGTGTGTGTGTGTGTGCAGACAGCAGAGAAGGTGCTTCTGCTGCTTTGTGAGGCACCAAGGAGCGACTTGTCTCAGCGGGTAGCTTGTCTTCCACGTTCCTCACCCAGCGTCCTCACCGACCTGGGTGAACCTGGTCGCCATTTGTGAGAGGATTCGGTTGTATGTAAGTAGTGAGATTTGACATGACAGCCCCTTTCCACTTCCAGTGGCAAGAAGCAGAAGTCCTACGCCAAAAAGACCATGTGGAATTTTGAAGAGGTAAGAAATCAAGGCAGAGGCAAGGAGTTCTTGAAGGAATGATCTGAGGACAGACTCCAAAGCAAATGGGAGGTGATTAGAGCAGGTGACAGTGAGCTTTCAGAAGCCCTGAAATCCACAAATGCCAGCCAACCAGGTAACATCCAACAGGGACAACTGTCCCCGTCTAAGCATTGACACTGTTCCTTGGCTGCTGCGGAATGACTGGGCACCTCTGAAGCTGTCACAAGCAGTCTTGGGTGGACAGCTTTCTCACTGTAAGTGTCACACTTCCTCGGGGGACGAAGCAGTGTCCTCTTCCTTGAGGTGATTGAAAAAGAGGACATGGGTTTGGCCGCGAGTGAAGGTGTGCCCACCTCTGGGATAGCATTTGGCGGAGGGTGAGAGAAGCGTTCACATTCTTTGGAACACCACTGTGATACCAGGTCACACGTCATGAAAATGCCTCCCTAGGACACACGTAGGAAACGCAGCCTAGATCTGGCTGCCGGGAACTGTGGTGAAACCGCCCTGCCCCTTCCTCTGACTCAAAGCACAGTTGGCCCCAGAAACCAGTGGCTCCAGAAGGCATGACTTGGCAGTTATGTAGGAGGAAGTTGGCAGAGTGGAAACCCCCGACTTGTTCTGTCAGGTCAGCTAGTAACGTGATGTTGTGACTCAGGGCTTTCTCACCCCTCATAGGTCACTGTCACGAGTCTCCCTTGGGAAGACAAGGTTCTCGGTTGTTACTTTTCTGCTTCTTGAATCCTCCACGTATCTGTCCTTTTCTTTTCTTGAAATGGATCTGGTCATCACACAAAACGCCAGACAAAGGAGCGAGCCCGGCCGTCTTCTACATGCTTGGTACCTGTCTCTGCAAGAATGGTCTTTCAAAGAGCAGATATTTGGGGGAAGCCAGATAAGGGGGAACAGACAAAGCTTTCTAAAGCAACTTTCAACCCTTGCATTGGATTCATGAAGTCATAGATCGGAGGGGGAGTGGAGGAAGGCCTGAAGAGGAGGTGTGGCCAGCGCTGCAAGTCTGCAGAAGAACCTGAATTAAGATTCCAGCACTTAGATTCCTGACATCCATGTCCAAATTTCATAAATCTGAAAGAAATCAGAAATTATGGGGCACAGAACTTATACCTCTGCTAATGTTTTATTACAAAGAACTCATTTTTCAGGGTGCACGCTAGTGAAAATGGGTTTGCTTTGAAATCAGAGGAAAAGATCTTATACTTCCACCAGGCTGTAGCCTCAACCCTCCTCCTTAGCTGTCACCCCTCCCACTCCAGAGTCCCAAGGAGCTTTGCTCTAAAACACTTGGAAAACTACTGAATTTTTCTAATCACAAGAACCTACTGAGATCAAGTGAGCTGCCTGTTCAGGACACTCCATTGGAACTCAAGAAGGTCACCGTACATGTTTTAACAATGTAAAATTTCAGAACTAAAATAGGGCTCTGAACTTGTGCCCTGGAGGCCCAAGACAAAGGGGAACCATGGTTCACTGATCCCAGTTACAGGACACAGAATCCCAGCATGCCCCATGCCTCGACTCAAACCCAGAACTCTCTCTCAGAGCAGCTGTCTCAGAAACTGTGTACTTGGCTGAACCATAAGCCTCAGCCCTGAGGTTACAGACATCACCCTACCATCCAGTGGCCAGACAGGTCTTTTCTACGAGATTGAGGTAATCAAATTCTCATGCCAGGAAATCCAGGTAAACAAATCTAAGGTCTCAGTTACTCATTATTCCAAAAGGGCCAGGTTTCTTGTCCAGAACTTGGAGACTATATTTGGAATCATCTGGTTCCCATTATATCCAGACCTGAAAACCCACGTGCTGGGTTCTAAGGACTCTTCAGATTTATAGCTAGTCAGTTTTCTTAGAGAGGCCAGTGGTGAGCCTGCCGTCCCCACCTTCTTTCTGTGGAACCCTGGAGACAGACATCCTCTTTGTATTAAAATTCTGCTATGCAGAGAAAACAAACACCGGTTTACCACAGGCCTCAAAGCTCAGGAGAAGCAATGGGTTTGTTTATAAACCACAGCCAGTGAGTCATCTAATAGCACCAGGTATACCAGCGGATGATGTTCCAGATGTTGAATGAATTTGCGTAAGTCTCACAGTTGGGGACCCCCAGCTTTCCTTGGGCCTGGACTGCCCTCATCATAGATCCAGAACAAAGGCTAGAACCCAACCAGCCAGATTTCCCCAGGGCAGAGCAGGCTTCAGGTCTATCTCAGTGTTGGAGTCAAAAATCTCGGTTTTCTTACAAGCAAAGAGTCTCAGCTGGGCCGCCCAGGCTCAAGTCTGCTACTCCAGAAGTCCCTGGGCTTCTCTCTGGAGTTCTGCAGCTGGGGGTGGGGAAAGAAGTCGGGTGCAGCTCATGTCACTGGCATGTGTGACATGCCATCTTCATTTAACAGTGAAAGCTCTCTGGGGACCTAGTCCTATCTGGGATGTCTCCAAGGGCTGTGGAAGTTACATCCTCATTGCTGGGATAATAAACCCAACAAGAAACAGCTTACGGCAGGAAAGGATTTATTTCAAGCTGACAGTTTTGAGGGGAAGTTTCATCAGGGTGGAGAAAAGCATGACAACTGTCTCACACCTTCATATGTTGTTAGGAGAGATGAGAGAGAGAGAGGGGGGGGGGGCAAACACGAGCTGGCTCTGAGCACCCAATAGCCTAGCTGAACCAACCCAAAACCCAAGGGTCCCTTCCCAGGGCTCCTCCACCAAAGGCTCCACCAGCTGGGGACTGTGTAGAAAGCTATGGGGAGGGCCATTTACATTCGGACCATCACAAGGGAGATGAAACAACTCAAAGGTACCACTGATTCCCAGGGCTTCGTTGCCAATGAGTTACAACTCGAGACCTGGTTTGCTAACAGATAACGTCTAAATAATAGATGAATATGGAAATCTAGTCCTTAAGAGAGAAGAAAGGTATCATTCGTGAAGAGCTTCATTAGATCCTCATAGATTTCAAGAGTGCAGAATACAAGTAAGTAAATGCTATGGTATAGCCTCCATCATCAGGGTCAAGCTTCCTGTGAGAGGCCACAGCGAATATGTGTAGGCTACCCCATTGCTTTTGACAGGGTTTTTCACTCAACTGCCAAAGCCCAAGACCAGTCACATATAGATGTATACATATATATATATATATATATATATATATATATATATATATATATTTGTGTTTTTGTGTGTTTGTACAATCCTAGTGCTGAGGAGGCTAAGGCGGAGGACCTCACAGTCCATGATCACCATGGATGAGGGGAGCCACTTATGGGAAGAGCCAGGTGAAGCATGCCTTTGGTCTAAAAAGAGCAAATGAAAAAGAAAAACACTGAAGCTCTTTGAGTCCTCAGGGCCCCATTGTGCATATTTCTGCATAAAAGGGTTATTATGGAATTAACTATTTCCTCTGAAAACCTATAATATCTATGTATCATGGTGAATGCCAGCATTGATCTCTGGTCATTAGCTGACAAGCATTGTGGGAAAGGATGGCACCAATGGAACCTACCTCAATCCTTTCATGAAACGCCACACTCTCTCAAATGCCCGTGTCTGGCAAGGATGATACGTTGATTTTCGCCTTGTATAAGGGTACTTGGCAGAATGAGGCAAGAATCATATAAAACCTTTGTGTTGATTAAAATGAATTGTCCTGCAGAAATGGCAGACATTTATCATTGACTGATTTAACCATATGCCTGTGTCACTGAGAATGGAACCATATGTTTGCGAACCAAATGCCATCATTCATTTGGTAGGACTTGTACAGTGAAACTATGTAGAAAGATGAATAAAACATCACAGTTACATATGCATCTATTCATCGATGCTTCACTTGCATTGCTAACAGGACTTTCTTTATGATGCAGACTTGTTAACTGACCATCTGGGCAGTGAGGCTGGAGAACGTGCACAGAGATGACTGACGGAAAGAAATGTCCAAATACTGATTTGTACAGTGGCTTTTCTGAACCCACACTTCAGCTGTGATTTCGGAGCTTGACATAGAACAAAGAAGAGGCAGAAGATTACTTGCAGCACCACTAACGTGGGGGAGTGATGGTTACTGAAGTCTATATTCTAAATCTGTGAAAGAACCCAAAATCTGCCCAGATGCTGGTAAGAGGAACATTTTCTTCAGTTTCAAAAGAATACTGGGAGAACACACCCATCTGCTGTCAGCAAATGTACAAGCTACTCGTTTATCAAAAGAATCCAAAATGTTAGTAAGAGCTAAAATATCCCAAGGGAAAAAAGTCAAAGGAAATATTGAGAAAAGGTGTTTTAAAAGCTGTTTCTGGAAAACAAACACTGGTATCTAGAATGTCTCATCTGTAACAATCACCTTCCAACACATTATGTTTATGATGTTAAAATAATCATAAGAAATATTCCTCTCACATGGGAAACAGAACAATATTGATTAATAACATAAAATATCTGGTGTCTATTTCAAATTTTCCCCTGCTGAGCAGGCAGACCTTAGTCCTCATAGGAACTCTGACTAAGGTTGCCTTATGCCACTACGTATTTAAGGACTTGCAAATCTAGGAATGTTGTGTTTTAGCTTTTATAATGGGCTATTATAAGCTTTATATAGCATCGGTTAAATTAAACAATCATCTGTAGGATCCTGTAGCAGGATGAGCTGAGGGTTAGAATTTAGATAATGTCCAGCAAATTCTAATGCACCTCAAAATTTAAGGAGTACCGAAGTTCTTGTCTACAAAGTTAAAGAATTAAAATCATAGACAACCAGAGGCTAAGGTACAGGGGAGACTTTATTTAAAGGAAAATGGGGAGTTACAGAGGTCTCCAGCCACCAGTGTGGGGAGAACACGTGGGAGAGGTTTTTAGCCAAAATTTATGCTGTTTAACTAAACAGACAGGAAAGAAAGATAACAGAGGGCTCCCATCATGAGGATAAAAGGTCACGTGGAGATATCTTGAGCCCCTTACCTGGAAAATGAAAGTCCTCCTTCTAGAACGCCGTGTGGAAGAAGAGAGACTGGGCTTTGTTTTAGGGAAGTTTTTGAGACTTCCACCAGGTCAGACAGAGAGATAGCTGATTGGTCTATACGTGACCAATCGGTTTTAGCATCTAGGTTTGAGGCCTGGCTAGAGACACCTCCCACTCAAGGGGAGGAGGTCTATGGAGCTTGTCTGAAACTGTCACAATCCCCCCTCTGAAGAAATACCCCTAACTGCTGTTAGGGTATTGAGGTGTGGAATCAGATAAAATCTCCAGAAAAAAGTACATACATGTTTAAGAGAATAATCAAGCAAGAATACCCATTTTCACCCTGTAGGAGGCAAGGCAAAGCTCTGACTGGGGAGGGGTTAAGGAGGAGCCTGGCAACACTGTGTGGGTGTCTCTCCTAAACTCCCACAGCCCCACACATAAAATAAATAAGACTGAAATATTTTCCCAAGCTTTCATGTTCATTCAAAAAAAAAAAAAAAGAACTCTGGTTAGAAGCAGAGACGTTAACGTCCGATCAAGGGAGATGGTGCCAAGGGAGCAGGGATGGAAGGGCTCATTTTGTGTCAGAGCTCCGGGATGCTCATGGGTGAGCTGGCACTGGAGCTGAGCCTGCAGCAGAATCCCTGGGAAACCGAAGCACACTGAGCAAGAAGAGTTATGCTCCATCCGGGTTGATGTTTCTATTCATATTTTTAATTTACAATGTCCAACTTCAGAATTGTTCTGGAGCAAGTCTCTGAATGGCTCCACCTCCTTCCAAGGGACACGGTGATGAGGTGACAGGAGAATCCCCTGAAGGCCACGAGTTGGGGCTGGCATCCCAGGCACTGAGCCGATGCCCAGAATGCCCACTGCTGGGTGCACCCTCTGATACGCCATCTTGAAATCCACAATCATTTTGAAACAAAGGACCCAGTGCTTTCATTTAAGCCTGGACCCGAGGTCCATAACCTTTCCTGCCTCTTAGTAACACAGCCAAAAGTGCAGTTTCCCACCTGGAACTAACTCTCATTCTACCTACGTGCATGTCCTGTGGGGAGCAGAGACCCCAGTCATGGAGCTGTCAAGGAAATGGCCAGCTCTGGGATCAGCAGGATGGCCAGATGAGCGGGCTCTGGCCACTGCGGGTGAGCACCACCATAGATAGGCAAAGAAAGGGAGAGCCACAAGGGTGGGTACACACAGGAGTGTACACCCCCCACACACACACACCACATCACACACAAGCAAAGTAGCTTAAATTTGGCTTTTATGAATGCTAAATAAATAGAACTATGCATTCTGTTGTTTTTTCCACTCGATATTACATCTTTAAAAATCATTATCATGTAATTCATTCATTTTCTCTGTTCTGTTGTAAAGAGCTCCATCAACTAGCATTCATAAGACTGATTGCTAGAGAGAGAATATTAGAGGCAAAGAGCCCAGTTAAGATGCAGGCAACTTAAACTGACAACTGAAATGAGGGCCTGGGACCCATGAGTAATAAATACTGCAGGAAAATGTCTTCTCTCCGGAAACTAGTACTCCAGAGCCTCAGATGGTTAAAACTTTTGCAGATGCAGAAAACAACTTAAATATCCAAAGCAGCAGTAGAAGCAACACTAAACTAGCCATGCCTCTGGGCAAAGCACCATGAACACGGTGCAGTGAGCCAACACGTGTCATTTCAGGGAAGCCATGCTGGCCATGAAAAAGCGCAGTGCTAATGGCGAGGAAGGCGCACACATGAATGCACGTATGCGTGTGGGGATACAAGGAAGGTAACCCACCTTCCTGGCTGCCCACATTTGAATTCATCATATTGAGGTCTTTGCATCCATGGCCCATAACCCAAATGACCGTCACTTATGCTGTGACTGTCCCTTACTCTGAGGTCCATTCACCACTGAGAATGCAGCTTGTATGGCTACCAGAGCAATGGACACCGCCAACACAAGGTACAGAATCAAGTGCCTCAATGCCCCTGGTCCTGTGATCTCAGTGTCACTGGTACCTATGGCCTCATTTACTTTTACATAAAGAATTAAATCTTGACTGAATGTGTGATACTCCAGGATGTAAAGCATCTTCAAGGTTGCGCTGAGTTAATCTTTTTTAATCATTAATGCTTAGAATTCCACTTCATATAAATCAGCATTACAAAATGGTAAACATATGCTTAGGGCCAATTGAGAAAATGTTCGAAATTCTGTCCTAATTCCAAGCCCAAATTCATTTACTAATTATTTTTAAGAAACTCACAAGCAACCTTTAAAACCGAACAGTCTGACACAATAGAATCTAAAATGATTCTGATTTGATACTTCCATGCAGGAGACTGACGGCAGGAAAGTATTAGAACATTTTCCATAGTTAAACTATTACATTTTCACAAGAGCAGAAAAGCCCGTATGTATAGTAAAAGAAAAACAGCACTGTACCTCGTGACTCTGAGCTGAGGCTTGTCAGACAGCATCATACGTGATGGCACACTCGCTTCCAAGAGAGCATCCTTGGCGTTCAGAGCCAAGATGCGGTTACGTTCATGACTTAAACATGAAGCTAAACCAAAATTGGTTCAAAATCATAAAATCGTCACTTGCTTACTGTAACCTATTGAGCAAGTAGTGGGCGTTGGCTGGCAAGAGGGGCCGTGAGTAGAAGGGGAGAGAGTCTAAGCCCATGAAAAATTGGTCAGTCCTGCAACTCCTGGCCCCAGTCACCGGCTCCTTCACTCATTGTTCAGCTGCCCACGGGTCATGAGCCTGAACGTGTTTTATCACATGTTCAGGGCATACAGCCTGTGAAGCTCCCCAACCCCACCCCCCCCAGCAGGCAGGCCCCAAGCCAGGCTGGAGAAAGGCCTTTGCCAATGATACAACTTCCTGGACACCTTCAGAAAAAGAGACGGAAAATTCCTATCAAAAAAATTAATCAAGAACATTAGTTACCAAACAAGTACTTATCACTTTTATTTAATTTATTCACTATTTATAGAAGACTTGAAGTCTAGCCAGGCACGATGGCACATGCCTTTAATCCCAGCACTTGGGAGGCTGAGGTAGGAGGATCACTGTGAGTTCAAGGCCACCCTGAGACTACATGGTGAATTCCAGGTCAGCCTGAACAAAAAAGAAATAAATAAATCCTTGAAGTCTAAATTGAGCTATACTTTAAGACAGTCATGAGAAAACTTACCAAGGTGAAACACAAAGTAATTCTATGAGCAAAGACAAAAAAAATTATCAACCAAAAATATTAAGGTTTTGGGCTGGAGAGATGGCTCAGCGGTTAAGGCACTTGCCTCCAATGCCTAAAGCCCCAGGTTCAATTCCCCAGGACCCACATAAGCCACACCCACAAGGTGGTGGCCCTGATGTGCTCTCTCTCTCTCTCTCTCTTTCTCTCTCTGTATCTCTCTGCTTGAAAATGAATAAATAAAATTAATTAAAAAATATTAAGGTTTTAAGTAATTTTTTTCTTTCTAAATTTCCAAAATTTGAGGCTGGGAAGATGGTTCAGAGGTTAAAGCCACTTGTGTGCAAAGCTTGCTTGTCTGAGTTCAATTCCCAAGCAACCCTTGTATGCTAAAGGCAAAAAGTGTCAATCAAATGTCTCGTGTTCATTTGTGGCAGCAAGAGGCCCTGCTGCACCCATACACACATGTGCACATACATGTGAATATATAAATTCCAAATTTGATATAATGACATACCACTCACATAATCAGAGGAATATAAAACAATTCTTATTAAGATAGAACAGACAATGGGACCATTTTGTGGACTCCAGTGCTCACAGTGACATCCTGAAAACCTAGAGTCAAGCTTACTGGAATTTAGCATGAGCCACAAAGAAAAACTCAACAGAACTCAATTTCTTGAGTTCATTTAATTTCCTATTTGCCATGGAATTTCTGATCACACAAGCCACAGGTGTCTCTACTTTTACTAAGGAAATGGACATATGGGGATATAAAAATAGTTCATTCTATGATTATATATTTGTGTGTATAGAGAAAAAGCGCTCATAAATTTTCAGAGACTGATCTGACACACATGAGCAGGGTTGTCAATATCTGTCTTAAAGAAAGACGAGGCGGCATCTGGAGAAACTCAGGAAACCCAAATTTAGTGCATCCCACAGAGACACCGGGAGAAAAGTTTCATTTCTGCTTGACTCCCGCCCTACCTGGCGTCCTCTCTTCCAGTAGGGCCCCAGCTGCTCTTTTTGCTGGAGAGGCGGCTTGCTGTCTCACAGCTCTCCACATCCTGGACTTCAGGCCTCTCTGCACAGGAAGGAAGTGTGTGCCTATCACCAGAGCTCTCGCCGGCTTCTTGTCTGTCCCTTCACCCTACAGTGTGGATTTCAGTTGCTTCCCCTTCATCCATGATCTTTCATTTGACAAGCAAGACAAAACATAACCACAAGAATGAAGCCATGAAAACGCCAGAAGAAAACCAGCTAGCTGTATCAAAAATAATTGCCTTTCCCATCTATAGCATGAAATCAGCCAAGGAAACCCAAAAAAGAGAAGAGAAATTCAGAAGAGGAATGCTTGCTAAAATCTCAATTAAAAAAATCATAAAAGGCCAGGCGTGATGGCACATGCCATTAATCCAACCACTCTGAAGATGGAGGCAGGAGGATCACTGTGAGTTTGATTCCAGGTTGCCTGGGCTCGATGGAAACCCTACCTGAACCCCCCCCCCCAACAAGTGGGAAAAAAATCATAAAATCTTAAAGGCTAAGCATAAACTGATGAAATTATCTTCAAAGCATTTACTTGACAGGACTAGTATCTCCTTATAGATTATATAACTAATTTATTTTAACCCATAACCCACAATTAAAAAATATGAAAGAGATAAGAAAATAACACGTGGCTAATGACTCTTCCATTGAGAAGACATTTGATGACATTTGTGTAAAGATAGCAATATGAATACCTTAAAAATATATAGATTTTGGGGATGGAGAGATGGGTTGGTGGTTAAGGCACTTGCCTTCAAAGACTAATGACCCAGGTTCGATTCCCCAGGACCCATGTAAAGCCAGATGCACAAAGTGGCACATGCGTCTGGAGTTCATTTGCAGTGGCTGGGGGCCCTGGTGCACCCATTCACTCTGTCTCTCTCTCCCTCTGATTGTAAATAAATATTTTTTAAAATATAGATTTAGTTCTCCATATTATCCACATCCATTCATTACTGGAGTGGAATTTCCCTATAGAGTATAGCCAAGACTGTGACTAGCAGTTCATTTTGAGTTGAACATTCCCCTCCCCCACCCCCCAAACAAATGAATGGTTTTTCTTTTCCCTTCAAGGCGTGGTTTAGAAATTGACAAGCCGTGGGTTTGCAAGTCAAGTGCAACTCACCACCTGTTTCCACAAAGAAAGGATTCCTTGGCGCCTAGCCATGCCCACTTATCTGCACACTGTGAGGCTGCCCTGTGGTAGCAGGCTGGGCTTCAGTCCGTTGTTGTAAGAGACAGATGCCTGCAAAGCCTCGCTCATGATCTCTCCTTTCACTGAAAATCCTTTGAAGCATTCACATAGGTCTGCCTTCTTTGAAACATAGAAATATTGAATCAATTTTCCAAAGTTAATTCCATAAATTTTCTTTTCTAGATGGCAATAAGGTGATTTTTTAAAGGAACTAAACCTCTTAACTTTTTATTTTGTGGCAATATGTCCATATCACAAGTTGAATAATAAAATAGGAATCTCCCTTTTGTTGATAAGCTTTAAAACAGATGTTTAAAAAAATCTTTCAAAAGAGTTGCACACATCTATGATAACGTTAAATACAAAAATCACAAAAGCTAGTTGAAATGCTGAAGTTTTCTGCTATTTTCCCAAACTACCCCTCATAGGTCCTTTGCCCACTGCTAGATTCGCAACCTCACCTCCAGTCAAACAGAGCTCCCCTTAGGCAGATGCCATCAACCCACCGCTGGGGATAATTTACACGGGACACTTCTCCCCCCAGTACAGGCCCTCATTGTCTCCACCAAAGCCATGTCTGAAAGCCTCACTGGAGCCACTGTGGCAGAGGCAGGAGACACTGGGCGCTGTCCTCCCTGTGGAGGGAAGGGAAGGGGCTCCTTTCATCCAGTCAGGCAGATACAGGCAGACACTGAAATTCTACAATGAAAATCTTAGCCATCATGGTAGAAATTTTATGACTTAGGTCACCGTTAACTGGTGTGTGTGTGTGTGTGTGTGTGTGTGTGTGTGTGTGTAGGTGGTGCGCACATGCATGCACAGAGGCATGTGTGGGACTGCAGAGGCCAGAGAAGATGAGAGCTCATGTGCATATTTTCTCGAGGCCCAGTCTCTTTCTGAATATGGAGTGACAGTTTTGCAAGTCCCAGCCTTTGCCCCTCCAGGACTGGGGTCAGAGAAGCGTGTGTAGCCATGTCTAGCTGTTTACATGGGTCCTGGAAAATCCATCCTAGGTGGTCTCAGACCCTCATGCTTCAGCACTCTGACCTGCTAGGTTATTTCCCCAGCCCTTTCATGACATTTTTTAAGACATAAAGATTTAGGAGATTCAGGTCTGGGGAGACAGCTCAGCAGTGAAAGGGGCTTGCTTGCAAAGCCTGTCAGCCAGAGTTCAACTCCACAGTACATGTAAAGCCAGATGCACAGTGGCACATGGCTTAAGAGTTCACTTGAAGTGGCTGGAGGCCCTGGTGTGACCATTCTCTCTCTCGCTCCCTCTCTCTCCCTCCCTCCCTCTCTCTCTCTCTCTCTCTCTCTCTCTCTCTCTCTCTCTCTCTCTCTCTCTCTCTCTCTCTCTCTCTCTCTCTCTCTCTCTCTCTCTCTCTCTCTCTCCCTCTCTCTCTGGTTGCAGATAAATATTTTTTAAAAGATATAATGATTCAAAATCTCATGACAAGTCATATAAATTATTGTTCTTACAGGATAGTCGCTCAACAAGCAATATGAGTAGTGTCTGAAATAATATGAAATATGTTGGTTACCCAAAGCATAAGGAATATGGTCTGAATTCAGTATGACCAGTAAATATACTTTCAGAGGTGTTACTGGAAATTATTTTAAAATGACCCTTGATAAAAATATCCTGCATCAAGCTAGGTGCTTATATTATCACATGTTTAGTTCCTCAACAAATATTTATTGGGAACTCTATGACACAGGTACTATTTCCCTTTAAAGTCATAATGTATGGTCACTACCAACTTTTCCTTGGCATTTTCAAAGTGAGAATTTGTTTGCTACAAGTGGTTCTGGCTAAAGGACAGATAGCATGGAATCCAGCTCTGCCGACTTTCTTCAGTGAGAAGGAGAGGTGAGGGTTTCCTCTTCTCATCAGTCCCAGAGGCCGACATTTCAGAAAGCTGGGAGACCAGCGCAAGGATGGGCCTCTGCCTGGGCAGCGTTAGGAATCAAAGTTTGGGCTCTCCGTACCCTGGGCTCTTACCTTCCACGGTTTTCCAGAAATGCCATTTCATGTCATTTGAACATGCTGTCTTCTTTAGAGAAGGCATTGTCCACTGGACACTGGTGTCCCTCCCCAGGACAGCATCAACTCAGTGCTTACACTGGGTAAGTGTGCGCCTTCACCTCTAGTAACTTCAAAGTTCTGGGAGCATCACAGGCATGTAATACCTCCTCAAGAATGGCATAAACTCTTACCATAAATGGAGTTCAGCAAAGAAATAAAACTGCACTTACACATTCACTAATGAACAGAAATCACTGTGAAAAACAGGGGCTCTCCATTGGAACCTGTCTTCAATTCACACAGGGCTTAGAGAACCAGGCTAAGTTTAAACAACTCTGGAACGGGCTAGACAGCGATGCATGCTGAGAGTAGGGATACAAAACCAAAGCAAAAACTCCCAGCAAGTTTTATAGGAGAAAGTGAGCAACTGTGAAAGGTGTATGTTTATGCACGGCCTGGGGCTCCGGGCCTGTGTCTCAGCTCCATGGGAGTCTGAGGCCAGAAGTTACTCTGGGCCATACAGTCAGTTCAAGACCTAATTGGACTGGACCAGGGCAATTTAGTGAGACTCCGTCTCAGAGTAAAAATAAATAAATAAATAAATAATATTGGTACAAAAAGGGTGGCTAGACTAGGGAGATGGCTCACTGGTCAAAGGCACTTGCTTACAAAAGCCCATCAGCCGAGGTTCAACTCCCGGCACCCATGTAAAATCAGGTGCACAAAGTAGCACATACATCTGGAGTTCATGCGCCCTGTCTCTGAAATAAATACATATTTAAAGAAAGATATACATCAAAAAATGTTTTAAAGGCCACAGATGTAGCTCAGTGACAGGGTAGTTGGATTTAGTGTCCAGTGTGGTGAATACCAATGTGTAGTGGTTTGAGTCTCAGTATCCTTTATCTGAGAATTGAGGGTAAATAAAACCTGCTGGTGCTGAAGAGACCGTCTAGGATCAATAAAACCATTGCCATGACTTCCTGGATGTCTAGGGCTGTCTCTTCCAGATGTGGTTGTCGGCTGCCAGGGTCCCATCCTTTGTCTGCTCATCATTGTTCCTCCGGAATGCCAGCAGCCTTGGGAAGGACAGAGATGACGCCAGGGATCTACTTCTGCTCAGCTCTCTCTGCTGGTGAACAAGGCTCTGCTCAGGTCAAACCAGAAGACTGTCCCCAAGGTTCCAGCTCCGGCAGTGTGTTTTCACCATTACAGATGGGGAAACCAAGGTCAGGTAGACTGAGAGACTTGCCCAAGGCCCCAGGTAATGACTGAGACACAGTACCTGAGATTAGATACCAGGCTTTCAAGGAACAGACCTTGTCGTCCAATCACACCCTTGTGGGCATGGGGTACACTTAGATTAAATGGCACCAGCCCTAGAATTTAAGTAAAAAAGCAATGCAACACATTAACACGTCGTTTTAACAAGCAACAAACGGCCAGGTGTGACTTATGCATTCTCGGGCTCCACAAAGTCTAGCTAAAAGGTGTCAGGAAGGCAGAGGGGACATCAGCTGACCAACTCCCAGTACTTCACGAGGCCCACAGTACTCAAATAAAGAGCCATTTCTTGAACATGTGTGAGTTCAGAGTCCCAAACAGATTCTGGAAATGGTTTCAGTACCACTTGGGAGCTTTAGAATGGAAAATGACCACCAAGAGAGACCACTCTGGAAGGAAAGGTGTTAATAGGAGGAAAAGAGAGCTTCCTGGCTATTTTCACCAAAGGTGGAGAAAAGAGCCCATGACAGGGTCAGATCAGGGCTTAAAAGGGGGAAATGTTCAGGTTGGGTGGAGGGCCCAGGTGGTCACATGCTCTCAGGATCAGGAAGGATCAAGAAGGACAGTCCCTCAGGCCAGACAGAGATACAGCAGGTGTGGCTCTTGTTTAGGAGGGAGGCTTTATCTCTACCTCTTATTGACACTTCTCTTATGGCTGGTTGGGGGAGGGGATCAAGGTGTTGTCTGAGTTCCGACCTAACAGGGAGGGCATCTCAGACCCTGACTCTCTGGCTCAGCACCCACATGGGCGCCATCTTGGTCTGGAGGGCCTCTTGCTCAGGCCCAAGAGCCAGCTGCCAGACACCTAGGTTTGAATCCAAAGCCTGCCAACTCTCCAAACCACTGAAACTCTCAGGGGCTTAGTGGCCTCATACTTAAAAATGGGCATACTTTTAATTATAATGAGGATTAATTGAGATAGACTGTGTCAAGTACTTGACAGATATTAAACACTGCAGGGACGTTGGCGGGGCTCTACCCAGCTATTTTAGGATTAGTTTCGGCGATTTCCTTGGAGAATTATATAAGCAGAATCCTATGCAAGCAGCAGACGCCCTCCCTCCACTAAATGGCAGCGCCAGGACTAAGCGAAGGCGCCCACGTCCCCCTGGGTCCCCGGAGGAGGGGGCTTGGAGGCGGTCAGGAGCCACAGAGGGGTCGGCACACCGCGGGGCTCACCGCTCCGTCCGCGGAGAAGCCACGGGCAGGAGGACGCAGAGCAACGCATTTCCATCCCCGCCCCCTGCGCCCTGGGGCTCCCGCGCCGACAGGTCTCGACGTCTCTCCTCGCCGGAACCGGGGAGAGGCGGACAAGCCCGGGCGTCTCCTCGCTCCCCGGCGGGCGAGGGCGCCGAGTCCGGTCTCGGCCACCCCGGCCTCTCCCTCTCCGGAAACTTTCCAGTCGGCCCCGGCGGCTCCCCTTGGGGGACGTCGCGAGCGGCGGCCGAGACGCCCTCCGCCCAAGGGCCTTATTTGGTCGGCGCTCGGAGCGCCCGACTTCGGAGCGCAGGGAAGGAGGCGGCGGCGGCGGGCCGCGGGGGGAGCACAGCTGCGCCTCCGCCCCCGGCTCCGGCTCCGGCTCGGTGAGTCACCCAGCCCCGCGCGGAGGCCACTTCCCAGCCAATGACGATGCCCGAACTGACAGATCCACAGCGACAGCCAATGGGAAGACGCGGCGGGTGTGAGCCTCGCGCCCCGGGCCAATGGCTGGGCGGGCCGGGAGGGGCCCCGCGAGCCGGCGCGTGGGTGAGCGCCGCCCCTCTTCCGCGTCCCGGTCCCGGCCGGCCCGGCCCACTGAGCATGCTCGGAGAGCCGCGCCCGGTGCGATCCGCCGGCCGGGTTTTGGTCGGAGCCCAGGCGGGTGGGCTGGGGAGACCATCCTGCCCACGCCCAGCCGCCGCCCGGCCGGCTTCCCTGTAGGCAGCCCGGGAGCGGGCTGAGTCTTTCCCGCGTGCTCGGGGAGCCGGCCGGGCAGCCTGGGGGTCGGCGCCTTTGCCGCCGAGCGCGCACCCCGGGGCGCTTTGGCTAGGGCTGGGGCACCGCCGATCGCGCACCCCGGGGCGATTTGGCTAGGGCTGGAGCACCGCCGATCGCGCACCCCGGGGCGCTTTGGCTAGGGCACCGCCGATCGCGCACCCCGGGGCGCTTTGGCTAGGGCTGGGGCACCGCCGATCGCGCACCCCGGGGCGATTTGGCTAGGGCTGGGGTACCGCCGATCGCGCACCCCGGGGCGCTTTGGCTAGGGCTGGAGCACCGCCGAGCGCGCACCCCGGGCGCTTTGGCTAGGGCTGGAGCACCGCCGAGCGCGCACCCCGGGCGCTTTGGCTAGGGATGGAGCACCGCCGAGCGCGCACCCCGGGCGCTTTGGCTAGGGCTGGAGCACCGCCGATCGCGCACCCCGGGGCGCTTTGGCTAGGGCTGGAGCACCGCCGATCGCGCACCCCGGGCGCTTTGGCTAGGGCTGGAGCACCGCCGATCGCGCACCCCGGGGCGCTTTGGCTAGGGCTGGAGCACCGCCGATCGCGCACCCCGGGGCGCTTTGGCTAGGGCACCGCCGATCGCGCACCCCGGGGCGATTTGGCTAGGGCTGGAGCACCGCCGAGCGCGCACCCCGGGCGCTTTGGCTAGGGTTGGAGCACCGCCAGGCGCGCACCCCGGGCGAAGTCGCTACCCTTTGCGGGCCACCTCTCCCCACCCCCGGCCCCAGCGGCGGCCCCGTCCACCTCCCTCCGCTGGCACCATCTCCTATTCTGGTTCCCAGGCTCACGGCGCGCCCACAGCTGCCGGCTCCGCCCCGAACCCGCCCGGGCCGGGTCGCGGAAAAACCCGGAGCGAATGCAGGGCGCGGCGGGCGTGTGGGCGGCGCACTGGGCATGCTCGCGGGGCGGGGAGGGCCGGGCTGCGCGCGGCCAGTAGGAAGCCCTCGCCCCGCGCAGGGAGGCTGCGGGAGAGGAGAGAGAGCACGCGCGACGGGCCGCGGCGGTGGGCGCACGATCCGCGGGGACTCATGCCACGCGTGTCCCCGCCGGACGCGCAATTAGCTGCCGCCTCCGCAGCCAGCCGCCACCGCCTCCCCGTCCTCCCGGGCTGCAGCGGCGACGAGCCCCGGCCGTCGCCACGCTCGGGCTGCCGGCATTGTCCTCGGGGTCCGCTGCCACCGCCGAGGATCGCTGCGGGGGCCCGAACCCGTGCGCTCCGGGGACCCGGCCCGCCCTGCGCGCGGCCCCCGGCTGGGTGATCTCCACGCCCGCGCTCCGGGACCACCTTTGCGGCTTGGTTTTTGATTTTTTTTTTTTTTCCTTCCGTGCCTGCCGAGCTGAGAAGGGGGAGACGACATCCGTCCGCCCGGCCCAGCGTTCCCCGGAGACGCGCAGCCCCGGCGGGCGCGGGGACGGCGCCGACGGAGCCATGCGCGAGTACAAGGTGGTGGTGCTGGGCTCGGGCGGCGTGGGCAAGTCCGCGCTCACCGTGCAGTTCGTGACCGGTTCCTTCATCGAGAAGTACGACCCGACCATCGAGGACTTCTACCGCAAGGAGATCGAGGTGGACTCGTCGCCGTCGGTGCTGGAGATCCTGGACACGGCGGGCACCGAGCAGTTCGCGTCCATGCGGGACCTGTACATCAAGAACGGCCAGGGCTTCATCCTGGTCTACAGCCTGGTCAACCAGCAGAGCTTCCAGGACATCAAGCCCATGCGGGACCAGATCACCCGCGTGAAGCGCTACGAGCGCGTGCCCATGATCCTGGTGGGCAACAAGGTGGACCTGGAGGGCGAGCGCGAGGTGTCGTACGGCGAGGGCAAGGCGCTGGCCGAGGAGTGGAGCTGCCCCTTCATGGAGACGTCGGCCAAAAACAAAGCGTCGGTGGACGAGCTCTTCGCGGAGATCGTGCGGCAGATGAACTACGCGGCGCAGCCCACGGGCGACGAGGGCTGCTGCTCGGCCTGCGTGATCCTCTAGGCGCCCGCTCCCCGCGGGACGCCTGCCCTTGCTCGGAGAGGGGCTCGGGGAGCCCGGGAACCAGGCTGGCGTCCCGCACAGCCAGCACCCCCTGCCTTCCCTGTGTGTGTGGGGGGGGGTCCTGTCCAGACCCCCCGAGACCCCGGTGGAAAAGTGGCTCCTTACAAGCATGTCCGTTTCTCTTAAACCTTCGGGCGTCCTATGGGCAGATTGTCACCCTGCGAGCAAAAGTTTCAAGCCTGGAAAAATAAATAATACTAAGGATGGGCGGTGGGGGAATCTCCCTCCCCAGCCGTCTCCTCGTTCCGAGTTTTCCACACGTGGAAGAAGGTCCCCGCAAAGCAATATGAAGGAGCCGGAGGAGAGGGAGAAACTTGTGGGATTTCTTGTTCCTTGTTTGCCAAGAAGCTGGAAGTGAAAACCAGGTTCCTCTTCTGCCAGCTCGGAGGGCAACCCAGCGACGGATGTCGGTTCTGAGGTTGTCTCTGCAACGTTGGGTTCCTGTTACAGTGCATCCAACCCGAAGTCTTGCACATCTGAACTGGGGCCGAGAACACTGCCAGTCCAGTGTGGGGTGCCAGAAAGTGTCTGCTGATATTTGTGGGGGGAAAATCTATTTTGTTTACCTGCTGTGTCAAAAGGGAGTCCGGGAAGAATGGTGGTATTTTTTTTTTAATCAGCTGTGAAAAAAAAAATGTTCCAGATCTGCACATTTTGTGTGTGTGCTATTGTGTGTGTGTGTGTGTGCTGTTGTGTGTGTGTGCGTGTGTGTTAAGTTTAGCTCTTTTTAAATTTTTTTTTTTTGAGGCAGTAACAGATTTACTGACTAGCTTTTAAAAATACAAAGACTTTGTAAATGTGATTCAGGGCCCCCGCACCCCTGTATCTGCAGAGTGCCTTCAAAACTCAGCTGTTCCAGCCGGTGCCAACCTGTGAATTCCCACCATATTCCAGAATCTGCTATTCCCAAACTCCTTCCCAGTTTCCTTCAGTATCTCCTCCAAGGAGCCAGGACAATAGGGCCTGTTGTTCAGTGGATTTCTTCATTCATTTCAGCCTCTCAATGTTCAGTCCATGTCTTGCTGTGTTTTTTTTTTCCTCCTTTTTTTTTTTTGCTCTATTTTGTTCAAATTTTAGGTATTTAGCTCCCCTCTTATATTGTTTTTTTAAGGAAATGTTTCGATTATCTGTGATAAGTGTTTGTCCCTCCAGAACCAGAGCGCAGAATATTACTGTTGAGCTGTACCAAGAGAATTCTAACAAACTGTAATTTTTAATTTCACTCGCTTGGTCCTTGTCTCCTTGTTTTAAGACCTTTTAATACAAATGACATTTTTAAAGAAACCAACTCAAAACAATTGTTTGTGTTTGTGTGTGTTCATATTCAGTGATGCACAGAATCTGCTAACACAGGGTCACGGCCAGGTCCAGTGATGGCTTCACAAGTTTGCGTTGACTTTTGAGTCTGGGAATTAGCTCATTGACAGGTTGGATGGCATTACTTCCACCTTATTAAAGATGAAGAAAGTTGCCTGAAGTCAACGGACATGGCCGTAAGACCTGACTCCAAGATGAGGTCTACTAGTGAAGGGGGGTCTGGGCCAGGAGTGACCCCAGCTGGCAGAGAGGGTGCTGCTCGGAGTCTGTCTTGATTTTGCTGCCCATCAAGTCAAGTGTCCCTGATGTGTAAGTCATACCTTGATGTCTCTGGCAGTGTATTTGCGTTGCAAACAGGGTTTGAACCCTCTGAAGATTTCAGCTGGAAACATCATTAGATTATAGACAAAATAATAAAACAGGTTTAATCAATCCCCTTCCTCTCAAAGTTTGTGGGCTGTATTTGACCTCAAGTTTTTCCTTCTAACAGTAGGAGGCAGTGTGAGCTTTTTTATTTTTTATTTTTATTTTTCTTCAGGAGGTCTTTAGTCAGTATACTCATCTCTATCCCTAAGATTTATGTGGTGAAGCTGAAATATGAAGAAACTTAACAAAGGGATATATTCCCTTGACAAAGCCAAAATAATGGCTACAGGTTCCTTTAAAGTTTTATCAACTTGTCTTGCCTTAATTATTTTTCCCTTCACCCTGGATTCCAATATTACAGGAGGAAGGAGGAGCAGTTTTGCCTGTGAGGGTCCTTACACCATTTTCTTTCTTAACTCGTATGTGAATTCTCCATTAGTATCAAACACAGTTTGATACAGTCAGTACACAGGCCATACCGATTTCCTAAATGTAGAAACTGAGAATAACTGCTCAAATTAATGCCTTTACGGTGACTCATTGTTACATTTAAAAAGATCTAGTTGCTTACTCAAGTGTTGAAAATTCTGAAGATGTGTCAGGCCTGTCTGACGAATTAAATGTAGTTTTATCCATTTATTATTTGGGAGCCTTTGTCAGAATATTGCCAAGTGTGTAGGTCTTGTCTGTACTCCTGGTGAAAAAATATATTTGAAAGTGAAAAATTGAGAATGAAATAGAGTGCTGGGCACATTTGCCCCCTTAACACGGGGTTTCTTAGAGGTCTAAGTTGGAAGAACAGGCTTTAATACGCTTTAACCGAGTTCTGTAACATAAATGCTTTTTGGATTCTCCATTTAACATTGAATTCCGTGTGTACCTGCTATAGGAAGGTAGTTCTGAAGTTTTGGATTTTCTTATTTTCTTGGCACAATATAATTTTTTTTTTCTGAAGGAAGGAATGTTTTTAAGAATGTCCGTTTATTTGGCTCATCTTGCGGCTTTGCCTTCAGTGGGAGGGCTGGGCTGGCTGGCCTCAGGAAGTGAGTCAGGGAGGGAGGGATTTGTTGTAAGGCAATCATCTGTCCAAACAGAAATCGAGTGGGAATGGAGCTTTCTGGGAGAGCAAAACCTGACTATTAAACTTGCCCCCTGCTGTTTTCCTAACAGCTTTTCCTTTTGGCCTCTGACAGCCATCTAGGTTTTCTGTCATTTCAAAGCGTTATTTCTGTCCGGCTGGTGTAACAGGCTCAGGAAAGTGGATGGTGTTCCCTCTGGTCTCCCTGTGATCTTAGGCACTGTGGTTCTTAAGTGACACAGGCTCTGTGTTACTTGTTGAGATAGACTTTGACTTCTTTGACTCATGTCTTGCAACCAGATCTGTGTGAGGTGATTGCTTCTTTAATGCCCAAGAAGTCGTGCTTGTTGATTGGTTCCTGTTTCCAGCAGACAGGAAGGAATCCCAACATGCCTACTGTATTTGAACTGTTGGGTTGGTTTTGTTAGGGCCTTCCCTTGTGAGTGATGCCCGGTGTGGGAGAGTAAGAGCAAGCTGTAGGAGGCAGGAGGTGTTGGGAAATTGACATGAAATGATCGCATCATTAGGATAAGGCCAAGCATTCATCACAGTGCTTAAAAGCAAAGGAAAGCTCGCTGTAGAAGCTCTCTAGAACCATGGAGCAGCTTCTCTTCCTCCATAGCATTCACTCACACCATAGGACTGACTGTGGACATCTGACACTTGGAGCTAATTTGGTGACTCTGGTGACTTCAGGCTAGGGAGCCTCTCAAAGTGGCCTGCATATCTATCACAAATCACTTGAAGGGGAAAGTGTGTATTGTTACTCCCTTCTGTGATCTGATGCAGTATTTCTGATGCTTACAGAGATGGTCTTCTGGTCCAAGAAGACCAGCCACACTGAGAGCTGCAGAGCTCATCCCAAATCCAAACATGTACCTCTCACACTGGGTAGATGTTCAGAGACACAACTTAAGATCGTTTTCTACCAAGGTCATAGCATAAATATCTGCATAGAAGTCTAGTAAAGATGACGGGCCGTTTCAACTAAGACCCTTCGGAACAGGTCAGTGTTGTGGTTAATGTCACATAATTTCGTGTGCAATTTGGCTCTAGGTCTCAATGCTAATTCAGAAGCTCACAGAGATTATGAGACTAGAGGCATAGATTCAACCATCACAGTCAGTATCTGAAAACAAAACAAAACCAAAAAAATTAAAGAATGTCTTTGCCAAAAGGGAACACTAAAATATTTGCCTTCTCTTTATGCCGAAATGAAAAGGCAAGGCTTTTATTTCATGTTTCCTGCAGGGATTATGAAATAGAGTCTGTTGGAGAGTTGAAATATTCAGGTCATAGTATGCACATGTGTGTGTGCTCCTGTCCGTCAGGTGTGCATTAACTCAGTCTCCAGTCTTCCTCTTCGTTCTGCAAACCATGCCATCATCTTGTTTGCTTACATGTTTTATTGCCCAAGGAAATTCCCAGAACTCTGTTAAATATCTGGGTCTTCAAGTTGGATTTGGGGGGGGGGCTCTAGAGAAATGGGATAATTTCAAATTTCTCTTATAACCCAGAGAGTAATAACTCTTGTTCAGATGTTAGGATAATATGTTTGGATGAGGACAAAGGACATGACAAAAACCTGCTCTTTCATTTTTAATGTTTCCTTGACTGGGGTTGGCTGTTTGCTTTTGCCATAATAATAATAAATATTTTGAGAAAAATATATTTTGTCCCACCCTCTCGTTGCTGTTTTGTCATTTTCACACACAGTTGTCACTGAGAGACTAATCACCTCGTGGTGTGAAGGGGACATGGAGGGCCGTTAAATAAGGCAGAAACTGTCTTGACTAGAGGCTGAATTATGATTGGAAAACGGCAGGATTTTGTCTCATGATAGGTTTGTTAAGATGCTATTTTATTCCAGCTACACAGACAATGAAAGCTCATTTTTCAGTGTGGCTTATCCGTCTGCAACGATGTCCCATGTCTAGGTTTCCCTTCAGAAGGTCACTAACATTTGTGGCTTGAGATCTGGGATGGTTTTCGAGGACTCCACCGAGAGCTGGGCCTTGTGATGGCAAAATGCAGTGATGTATCTCATTTTCTTTTGGCTTCCATTTTAATTATGACTGTTAATTTGAGTTACTGCTACCTGTTAAACTGATCCAAACTTGAGGTTTTATTTATGTTAGAACAGCGTATTTTAAATTGCCCTGTACTATGAAGTCCTTAACTTGTCTGATGATCCCAACTGCTGAATGGTTCATTCATGTAACCTATCAGCACAGTCATTAGAATCTTAGTATTTCACTTGTAGAGAATGAAAGATTAAGTGACAACCTCGAGAGCTATATTAGTGAAATTTTGTCACAGGAAGCAGAGACATCAATAGCAAAAGCCAAATGGCCTTACTGACTTTTAAATTATATTGATCTGTTTTATAAATTGAAAAGAGAAGCAGTTTCTATTTTTATACAATTATCTAAATTTAATCTTTTTAAAATGAATTATTTGGCAAGATTATGAGGCTAAGTTTGTCAGAGGTTGGAAAATATGTAGTTCTTTTATGTGTGGTAATTGTGAAAGCTGACAAAGGCAGCATTTTTAATAGAAAAAGATGTGATACAGCCTTGGAACTAGCAGACCTGCCAAAAACCCTCGATTCCTCCTTGAATACTAAAAATATTTTTGCAATGATAGCTGATAAGCATGGTTGACCTTGATTCATTTGTGACTGAACATTTCTTCAGCGTATACTGTGGTAGTGGTTTAGGGACCAGGGCTTAGCTGGGTATGAGCCTTTAGTGCCTAGAAGTGACCACAGTTGCTTCTTTTCTCTCCTGGCTGCAAGAATACCTTGTATTAAACATTAATGACATACAGAAAATACGTGTGCTGACGTCAGTTTGAATACCATAGGTCTGTCTGGTAGGTGAACAGTAGATTCATTTGTTGAACGTTGGGTCCTTTTCTTAGAAAGACATCTGGATAAAGTAAATAAAAATGGTTCCCATGAAGTCTAAGTAATGAAACTGCCTTGTTGCGTGGGACTCTGTGGAATAAGGCTGATCCTTTGGTTTATTTGTTCATCATTTCTGGCTTCTTTTATGACATGAGCTAAAGGCGATGCTTTGGTGGCTCTCGCCTGACGGAAGAGGGGAGGAATGAAGCCTGATGAATCCGAAAGCACAGTTCCATGTCCTCCAACACAAGTGATGGTTCGCATGGTCTTGAGGGGATTCCTCGTTAAAGACTCAGGGCAGGGTGTTTCTTTTGAAAGAGGTAATTTTATAAAAATAAATGTGTGACAGAAGCAAGGTGACATTTGAAGTCTGCTAAGCTGATAGCTGTTTTTCAGAAAAGCTCCTGTTTTTGTGTCTTCAGTACTTACTGGAAGGAGGCAGCCAGCTCAGAGTAAGAGACCCTGGTAAGGGGAAACAGTAGCAATGATTATAAACCATATGAATGGAAGGGTGGGGTGGTGATGATTATCCTCCTGTGGTTTGCAAAGTGACTTTAGTGACCATTTTGTGCAGACTGTCTCATGGGAGCATAATTTTTAAGTGTGGGAAGTTACAGAAGGACCTGAAAAGGTCGAGGATAATAGCTTCTTTTTTAAGTCTTTATTTGCAAGTGTGTGTGCCGGCATGCCAAGGACTCTTACAGCTGCTTGGAACTTGAACCTGGGCACGCAGGCTTCTCAGCCCCTAATTATTCATTGTTTTTAGTTGCTATGGGTCCATTTATGAAGTGTCAACTTATTATAGCTTAAATAAGGGTTGCAATTTTTGTATACTTTCTGACTATTGGCAAAAGTTTTCAAAATTTCATTTGAGTTTTGAACTCAGACTATTTTAAGAATGTTATTATACAGGTTAATATTACTGTGACATACATATCAAAGGATGCACGTCATGAAACCAACCTCTGCCAACTTTATGTTAGGAAGAAGTTATTATGTATAGACATGCCCTACACATATCATTATCACGTTACACACATTAATGTTCATATGGTGGTTTAAATATTCTCCTCAGAGGCTAACATTAAATTATATCCCTTTTGAGAAAAGGACCTCTACAGAGGTCTGTTCTGGCTAAATTGTATGAGAACCTATAAATGTATGTATTTTGCGTAGAAGAATATGAGAATATATTGTGACTTTAAATTTTACATTGTAAGTGAGTAGCAGAATTGATTTCCTAAATATTACAAGTTCGTCACCTGCCAGGAAACATCTTGGGCTGAGCTTTCCTGCAAATGCAGCTACTAGGTTCTGAGATCACCACGTGTCCGGATCTGCTCCGTCTAAGTGCTGCTGCTTCTCTGCTGGGTCCTTTCACTCACCCGGTCCACATCCCGATAGAAACACCTATGAACTGTTGAAATGGTGCTGCATGAACGTGGTCTTGATGTCATGAAAGAGAAATCTTCCTACTGTCTTTGAGGTCCAGACCGAAACACTTCCAAGAGAGGACTGTCACTCTGTGGACATTCCCTGTAATACATTTAAACAAGGAATTGTCTTGAAGATGGATCCATTGGATGTGGATAACGTAGACCTGCTGAAACATTCCAAGTCCAGCGTCTCTCAGTGTGGGAGAGTGTGACTATGAATGAGGGAATACAAACGCTCTTAAGAGACTATGGTATCACAGAAGACACAGTATTCAAAAATAATCTATAAGCAAACTTCTACATTTTTAAATTTCTTATGATGAAATAGGAATTATTTTTTCTTAATAACTTTGGTGGTATTCAGTAGAGGGTCTTGGTACTCTAGTACCAGGGTAAGAATGTAAAACAGCTAAATAGGAAATAAACGTCAGGCTGAAGCCTACTCTGTCCCCGCCCTACCTCTGCTCTGATTCCAGAGAACTTCTTTGTGTTCAAGTCCTGACTCCCCATGGCTTCCCACTCACTGAGGCCTGGTCCTCCCACTGGCCAAAATCAACAGAATTCTCACTGTCAGCCCTGTGCATAGGAGGGCGGGGATAGGACACCACCTAGCACCCCTCCTGGGTGACAGTCAAAAGTGCTGGCCACATTGCTCCTGGGGGCCATGAAGACCTTGGGAGACCGAAGATGCCCTAAAACGAAGAGCAGCTAAGCCTTGTTTATTTACCTACAATATCGCTGTGATCAGTTCATGAAATCCACACCTAGGAGAGAGAAGGAGTATTCCCAAGGAAGTGTGTCCAGGTTGGGGTGAAGGTCGGGGCTGGGATCTCGGCTCCTGGCATCTTCTTGGAGGAGGCCTGGAGAGTTTGTCCAGGTTGCCTCACCTTCTCTCTCCTGCCAATCCAGGCCCCTTTGCAAGCACCTAACCTGACTTTAATGTTTACAATTAGCTCCTCCTTTCCGCGCTCCCTTCCTTCTCTCCTTTTTTTCCTTCTCTTTACTCCTAGCTATCTTCTGGGAATTCGGTGTGTCCAGGACAATTCTCTGAACTGTGCACAGGCACACGTGCCCTCCGCCTTGGGCAGACACCTGGAATCTGGCAGCTCAGCACCCAGGCTGTGTCTGCCAAGCCCTGGAACTCAGTGTGAAGTATCCCGTCAGCAAGTTCATTAATGTGGAATTAACTCAATGACCCTGGATCTTTAATTTACCCCAAACCAGACACGATTATTTTGTCCTTTCATTTAATCAAACAGAAAATTAAAAACCTAGGCAATAGGTTCATTCTAACTCTCAGGAACCAGACAATGACACTCTCTACTTGGCTTGGTTTTGAGTGTACATTTCAAGCGGTGCACATTGGTGATCAAACTTTGCTAAGATACAGGGAATGTCAGAGGTTTGCAAGTGAGCAAAACCACGTCCAAGCTCAAACAAGGGCTCTGCCCAGGTAGAAGGCTCTGGACTAGCGGCTTCCAAGACGAGGTCCTTGACAAGGAACAGGCAGCCTTGCTTGGTGAAAGTGATTTGTGTAAAAGAACCAATTTCTTAGACTAGGATGGATGGTATTAGTAAAAAGCATTTCATTTCCTATAGTATCTGCATATTAAATTGAAAACGGAAACGCCAGTTTTGATTGGTCATGTGATGGCGGTTAAGGTTCAGAAAGAGATTTGTCATTGCTAAATTTCTCATTTTTCTTCTTCTCTGCTTCCTCCTCTAGAAATCTCTGCTAGTTCATAATTTTTGTTCCGTATTCTAGGTTTTATTGGCTTTGGGGAATGTTGTGTTTTCTCTCTAATTAAAAATTCTATAGCAAGGGAAATTATTTATCAACCACTGTAGCCAGTAGCCAAGAAATATAGGTATTCATAAATTTAAACAAATTAATTATACAGGATGTTTTTCGATACCATTATTTTCATTAGTGATTTGTAGTGTAGCCATGATTTTCAGTGGGATGAAATTTACTATTTGATGTGTTACCATTCAATTATTAATTTTAAAAATTAGTCATTTTGAAAGAATCCTAAATTCTATTTCATTTACATCTTGCAGCAAAGTGTTTATTTCCCCATTTATTCTTGTTTTACTCAGAAGAGTAGAGCTTTCTGGGTGGCAAAGAAGGCATGTATGTTAATTACCTGAATGAGACAGATTAGTTCTTTGGGCTTATCACAGTGGTGGCAATTTTCACAAGATGTGTACTCTGGTTGTGTGAGTAAAAGAAATGGTTTTAATTGGCAAAGTGCACGCAACAGTGAGATTAGAGTGACATTTTGTGTTAGCAATTTTGAATAGTGAATAAAATAGGAAACACATCAGAAATAAACAAATGGTCCTTCTTGGTAGTATTTCTGCTTAGTCATTTTTAGCTTCCAGCTTTAATAAGCATTATGTAATAAAAAAATATCAGTTAAGATAGTGTCATACAATGATAATGTCAATTTTCATATATTAAGAAAAATTTCTGGCCACCTAAGTTAACTTTTTATTATCTCTCAAAGTTAGCCTGCTTAAGCCTTAATACCCACCCACCACGACTCAGGGAACTGAGCGGAAGAGGGGCGGAAAGATTGTGAGAGCCCTGGTGGGGGAGACTGTCCGGAGGCATGGCACCCCTCAGTAACAACACACTTGGGCCAGGAGGACCGGGCTGAGTACTAGGCTATCCACGGTCCCCTGCCACAAGGACTGATCCAGACGGCCCACGGAGGAGGATATCCAGCTGATTTGGGATGGGGAGGGGGGCATTGGGGAATTGGGGATAACACTACATTAAGGTCCTTATCAGGACTTTAACTGCAGTCCTCTTGCCTCAGTCTCCTAAGTAGCTGAGATTACAGGCTAGCACTACCGGCCCTGACAGAGGTTTTCTTTTTGTTGTTTTCTTTTTGTTTGATTATTTAAACTCACAAGCAATCATCACAGATACTCAGTGACTTTTATTACTGAATCTGACCTCTAGGATTCTAGGAGCTAAGCATTCACCTCCCCCTCTTACGCTTAGTACCTATAACAGTGAGGAAGTAGCTATTGATCAAAGGAAAAGGACATCGTTTTCACTGCATCTTTAGAAATGCTCCCAATTATGGGGCTGTGGAGACGGCTCGGTGGACACAGGGCTTTACTGCACAAGTTGAGAGCAAGAGTTTGGATTCCAGGCACCCCACCTGAGTTCCCGAGTGCGTGTGGTGGCCCACCTGTAACTCCAGTACTTATAGGAGACAGGCTCCCTAGGGCAAGCTGGTACCTAAACTAGCCAATTCAAAGAGCTCTGGGTTCCAGATGGAGGGTAATTGAGGACCACGCCCAGGACCAACCTCTGGCTCCCAACATGTGTATGCATGTGTGAAACACACACACACACACACACACACACACACACACACACACACACACTCAGAAAAAGACCAAAATTGTGAGAAAAACCATAATATTCCAAGGCTTGTCATCAACCTCAGAAAAGGTTACTATAGATAGAAAAGCTAAGGGCAGCTATGCCATCTGCCAGAAAGAAAGCAGTCATGGTTAAACTGTCATGGGAGAGGGGAGGAGAGAGATTGCTATGGAGCTAGTGTCTCCCATCTCCCATCCACACACTGAGGCATTCTGGGTGTCAGGACAGGTAAGTCCCAGTCCCTGGCTTCCACCTGCTAACCATGGGCTGAAGGTCCTGGAGTTGACCTCCCTGCAAACTTCAGGGTTCACCCTCCTCCCTGGGCCTGCTTATTAAAACACACACTGCGAAGCCTCCACCCCCGGAGTTTCTGACTCAGTCAGTAGCGCATCCCAGAAGCAGTGATTGTGACAACTTCTGGGGGATCGCTGCTTCTTGCTGTCCAGGCTCCCCACGTAGCCATCACAGATGAAGTCAGTTACTTCAGGTTAAATGTAGTTCAAATGCCCCAGAAACGTGGATAGTCTGGGGATGGCTGACTGGACATCAATCCAGGTTACTGAATCGCCATAAACCCCCGCAGCCAGCCCTTGTGACTCCCTTTGGCACAGTGATTCTAGTATCTGTAGGTGACAGGGATGGAGAACGTGTGCCACTTCATCTGCCTCTTGTTGCTACTGTAGTTTAATTTCTTCTTCTGTAATCAGTACTCCTGACACCTACAATCCAGTTGGGAACCTTCTAGCATCCCATTTTGTGTAGGAAGAGTGAGCTATGTATCAAAGTCACACTTGTTACCCTACCTCACTCTCAAAAGGCAATTCTAAATCATTTTAATATTATCATTCTAGGACTAGGAGGGTCTAAGGCTAGCTATCCCACAAAGCCTCTCCATAGTATCTCCCCGTTCAAAGACTGATCACACTAACCAAAAATACTAGCTATAAATTTTGAGAATAAGGAATTAAATTTATCCAGGGAGGTAATTAATGGTGATAATATGCTGTTCCTCCATGATGATTCCTTCCTATTTCAGAAGCATCTGTGCTTTTTGTATAAATCCATGATTAAATTCTCTAATTCTCTAAATTATAGAAAATATGTTAATCTCTTTATGAATGTCAATAAAGATAGATTCTGCCAAATTTAATTAATCTGCTTTGCATTCTTGAGTGAGTAACGTGAAAACTCAAGCCCTTCAGCACGAATCATGTAATTATATTAAAAGATAATTTGAAAAGAAATGGACATGGATAAAAATAATTTATTCTGAATTGTTTCATGGTTCTCATAATTTCGAAATTAATTTTAATAGCTTTTAAGTCAAGTCTTATAAAAAAAAGCCACTTTGATTTTCTGAGGAAAGTCTAGACATGAGGAAGAGAAGCAAAGACAGTTTCTCATCCTTGGTGGGTAACTCTTGTCCTTGCTGGAAGCAGCTTTATTAATCCTGTAGTGAATAATGGACAATTAGGAATGGGAGCAATTAAACATTTATCTCAAATGCATATATGCTAATTTCCTACCACTGAGCCAATGTATCACATAAGAGATCAAAGACATATCTCTGACAACGTGTGTCTTCTCCCTTGTAGTTAATCTCTCTTTGCTTCCATTTTGTCAGCTAATGTATGAAAGATCAGACTTCAGCACAGTTAAATCTTCAGCACTCTTGTCTCACCCACCATCCCATCTCCTAAATTAAAGAGCAGCTGTTCCGATGCTCTGGGGGAGGACACAATGCTCCTTACTTGACACTTCCTGTGGAGATCAGTTTGAACTATTTCTGATTCTCTGGAACTTAAGTAATCATCCACTCTTTAAAAGAAGACAAAAACTCAGTATTCCTTCTGTGACTAATTTATGAGCATTTCTTGCTTTCATCCTGATAAGAACTGGTTTATTTTATTTCCAAACAGCATTCCTACATTCACATGGAAAATTCATGGACCTATATTACGTTGTGAGAAATAGCACCAACTTTCTGTCCCTGTGAAATGAAGCCAAATATTTCTCATGATGGTTTTTCTTTTCTGTAACAAAGGTTTATGCCCACAATAGCCCCACTTTGCTGGAAAGCTACTTTCTAATGCATTTTAGCTCTGTTTCCTAAAATTGGCTTCTTAGGCTCAAAATAAAAAAAGAAAGAGAGAGAGAGAGGAAAGAAAGAAAGAAAGAAAGAAAGAAAGAAAGAAAGAAAGAAAGAAAGAAAGAAAAAAGAAGAAAGCAAGAAAGAAAGCAAGAAGGAAAGAAGGAAGAAAACAAAAGAAAGTTGTGGGTGAATGAGAGGAGAGATCGTTTAAGGATCAAAATCGATGTATAATAGCTCTCTCTTCCCTCCACTTGATTTTTGTGGGTACCTGTTGAGAAATGAGTCTTTTAGGTGTCTTTCAGCTCAAATTCATAACTTTGAAGTAGAATAACCATCATAGAATTAATTTAATGTCGTTATTAAGACATAAGAATTGGATGTTTTTCATATTAGGATATCAGACTAGCTTACAATTGCTGCCCAAACTTGAACATGTGTGTGTTTCACCCAGGGATTTCACTAGAGCAGGTTCTAAAGTCTCATAATCTGCAATTCTGCTAAGCTCCACTATGGATCCATGAGGATGAGAATGGACCACGGTGGATCCATGGTGATGAGAATGGACCACAATGGATCCATAGTGTTGAGAATGGACCACAGTGGATCCATGAGGATGGGAATGGGCCTCACCACCATGGACCTCACTTAAGTTATTGCAGTGCTCAGTAGAGCCAGTGAGGGAATTCAGAATGAGACAACTTGTTGCTTGACTGTTTTGACACACAGAGACAGTTTTTGAAGGTTAAATAATTGCTCCGGAATTTTAGGTTTTTGAGGCAAAAAGGCGATTATGGGAAATAGAAAACATTGGTTTTCATGCCAGAAAATCTGGGCTGAAGTTTTCTTCCTTTTCTTTTTAGTAAGTGAGAGAAGATTCCCAAGTTGCACCGTCGATTTCTGCTATAATTTGAGAAGTTTGAAAATGTGTCTACTTCCTAATGGTTCATTTTACCTAGCCTGAATTCCTTAGTTCTCGTTTCAAAATTACTGTCAAGGCTTAGAAATTGATTGTCACTTACAATAAGGTACCAATTTGGTTCTGTTTAATTTTAGAATGTTAGTTTTAAAGGTTGTGGATATCCACCGGGCATTCCTTTCATCCCAGCACTCAGGAGGCAGAGGTAGGAGGATCTCAGCGAGTTCCTGGCCACCCTGAGTTCTATAGGAGACCCCACCTTGAAAAACAATAAAAAAAAAAGAGTGTGGATATCCACTAAATAGCCCTGGTTCAAGGACACGTGGACTATTCAGTATGTTTTCTCTCTTAATAAAAATGCATTTGAAGAAGTAAGCCAAAGAATTCTGGAGAGCCACTGAAAGGATAGCATGTTCTGTACCCAAATTTTAATTAAACTGTGTATCAAAGAGCCTTACAGATAATATTAAATCATCCTGTTCATGTTCTTCTGTCAATTTATCTAGATTATATCAGTACAAAACTTCAGGATTTTTAAAGTTAAAGATAGGATTTTTATTACCATTAATATGAAATAATTTAAATCGAGAGAGCCATATTGATTTCCATTGACAACTTAGATAAACACTAGAGTTTAACCATTTTATAGTCAAGAAAGCTATTTTTTCTCTTTTTAAAAATATGTACAATTTTAATTGACATTATAATTGCACATATTTGTGAGCATAATGTAGTTGTCTGATATATGCATAGCATGGACACTAATTAAAATAGGATAATTATAAATTCTAGCAAGGAAATTACATTTTAAAGGTAACTATTTTCCCCTGTAGCTTAAACTTTTATGGCCTCACAACACCTACAATATTATATTCCCACAGAAAAAGGTTTGCTTTTGGGAGTGTTTACAAAACTCAATCAAATTACACATCACACAAGTTTCCTGTTCACTTAAAGGTGCATTTACAAGGATTTTGAGTGTTCAAGTGCTACAGCGTTGTCACTTGGATGCTTTTGATTGAATCCAACCCCATTTATAGTGTAGGTGCTGTGCAGCCTATGAGTGACTTTCCTGCTTTGACTCGCATGTAGGCAATTTTCCAAGGCTAAATAATGGCTCTGGAATTCAAGGCGTTCTTTGTAAAGGGTGATGATAAAGAATTAGCCTAGGGCTGGAGAGATGGCTCAGCGGTTAAGGCCCATGCCTCCAGTGCCTAAGGCCCCCGGGGTTCAATTCCCCAGGACCTGCATAAGCCTACACAAGGTGGTGGCCCTGGTGCTCTCTCTCTCTCTCTCTCTCTCTCTCTCTCTCTCTCTCTCTCTCTCTCTCTCTCTCTCTGTATTTCTCTGCTTGAAAATGAATAAATAAAAGAAAAAAAGAATTAGCCTAGATACTTTTCAGGGGGTGGGTTGTTGCTGGAAAAGTTGTTTTATAAGCCATGGAAATCCCTTGCTGTCCCTCTTCTGTGGTCATCCATCTGTCACCCGTGATGATGAGTTACAGCATTTCACGGTTCCCGCTACTCTGTGTGTTCGTTTCATGCAACCCTCAGCCAGAGAATTCAAACAGCTTTCGGAATGGCCAGCTCAGAAGACTCTACACTGGTGTTCTGCCATGTCTACTCTGTCTTCAAGCATCCTTGGTCTGCTAAGTGGCCGCATCCGAAAAGCTCACGGATTTAAGTCTTTGTCCTGAAAAAGACAAACAACTTCCACTCCATTCGAATAGCAAACCATTGGAATGCTAGGACCCTTGCAGTTTTGAAGATCCCTTTCTGTTGTTTTACTGTTAATTAAAGGCAACTAAGCTGCATTTTAGAAATCATGAAATGGCATCACAATAACTGTTTTAAGATGCCAATCAAGTTTGTAGCTGGTTAGAGCCAGCGAGGCAAGCGGGACAACTGTCCCTGACTCTCTGCCCTGGACGTACTCATGGCATTTTTATGACTTTATTGCCCAGGTTTTATGATGAGAATAATATTCAGTGTACTAGTAATCTGAGCATTAATTTTTTATTTAAAGTCCAGTTTCTTAAAGGGAATTATGCTTAGTTTTTGTTTGTTTTTTGGGGTTTTTTGTTTGTTTGTTTGTTTTTTGTTTTTCGAGGTAGGGTCTCGCTCTAGTCCAGGCTGACCTGGAATTCACTCTGTAGTCTCAGGGTGGCCTCGAACTCACGGCGATCCTCCTACCTCTGCCTCCTAAATGCTGGGATTAAAGGCGTGCGCCACCATGCCCAGCTTATGCTTAGTTTTTGAAGGTAATTTATTCTGCCTTTTCCTCCTAAGTTCTCCCTAAGGCTCGTGCGTTTGTCCTGCTCGCTATGCGGCTCATGGCGGGAAGGGCGCAGGGGAAGGGATGGCACATCACGCTTGGAAGAACAACTTGCATTTTTCTGTTGACTCACGCATTCCCTTCAGGCCAGCGGAAACCTTGTGACTTATGTAACCATGACGCAGCTTTTAAAAAAATATCCTGCTACCATTTTTTCCAAACCTGGGAAATAGTGACTTCGTTAACCTACTTATAATCACTTTATACATATATTTTATGATTGTAATTCTAACACAGTTTAAATCGAATAACTCAATGGCTTAGGAAGGCATTTCTCTAATGGTTTTTACACATTTCTCTAATTCTCATTCAAATCACCACGATTCAAGATACACCTGCAGTATTTCTTCACTGTTATGTCCACTTAGTAGCTATAAAGAGATGCCTAGGGCTGGAGAGATGGCTCAGCGGTTAAGGCACTTGCCTCTGGTGCCTAAGGCCCTGGATTCAATTCCTCAGGTCCCACATAAGCCAGACCCACAAGGTGGTGGCCCTGGTGCATCTCTC
>PVHP010013435.1:0-40419 GCA_004024765.1 Zapus hudsonius | reverse complement strand
GAACAATTAGAGGATAACTGACCCCATACACTATTTAGTCTCAGACCTATGTGGTATACCTACTTAAAACTTTCAAATTTCTCTAATTGACTTAAACATTAAAGACCTTGTAATGGCAAATTATTTTAGCCACTTTGCTGTGCACAGACCTTTCACTTTCAGTTCGATCCACTACAAAAAACTTCACAAGCCAGAATTAGAGTATAATAAAAAGAGTTTATTATTAGAAAGAATAACAGAAAGAGAAAGGAGAAAAGGGAAGTCCTTTGATGTAAAAGACTCTACCTGGGTAATTTACCACTAGGCAATCTTCATTTAGCACCAGAGTTCAGCATGGGAAATACAACATCCCCAGCTTTTTCATCATGGGAATAAAATATCACCAGCTTTTTCAGCATGGGAAATAATATATCACCAGCTTTTTCAGCACAGGCAGGCAATCAGGACATCCAAAGCAGACTGAATTTTCCCCAGGATGAAAAGGCAGCAGCAAGGAGACTTTCTCAAGGCTTTTGTAACCCTTGAGAACAAAGGTGGCTTATTGCCTAGTCATCAACAAGCTTCCAAAATACTTGTTGAGGCTGTGCATCCCCAACCCAGACATGGGCCAGATGTTCAGGGTGTTGAGCGCGTCAACAAGCTTATCTGACGTTTATTCAAGGTCCCACAATTCTCACCCCGGTAACTAGGCAGGCTCCCGGAAAGCAGAAGAGAGGTCATTAAATGGTCAGCTTGCTTCTAATAGAGCAAAGCCTTAACACAAGCCTCCGCATCTTAGAAATTCTTTCCTTGCAGACCTCCAATAGGATCAGGAGTCTACTGATGAAAGACTGCTAAATTCTAACTGGAGTCTCTAAAATTCTTGTAATGTAAAACGTTTTCATTTTTTTATATCTTTATTATGAATAAGTATATACATTGTATGAACAAATCTTGTGAAGGTGTCCCCGATTCCCTCCTCTCTGTCCCCTATCCACTGGGGTAATATCTCGGTGCGCATTCTGGATCTGTCCATAGGATAGGGGTTATGAACTGCGCCAGAGATAGACAGTTTTCATGCTTTTTTCCTTTCCCCTTGTGTATTGTTGCTGAGGGGGGTATTTTCTCTTGATATTCTTCCCCACCATAGCTCTTGCATTCTATCCACCCCCTCTTCCGCTCAGTTCCCTGAGTCATGGTGGGTGAGTTTTGAGTCTGCTTTGTTGTTGAGATCTTAAGTATCTCTGGATGTTTGCCCTGGGTTGTGTTAGTTCTCGTTGGTGTCTGTCTCCATCGACCTTTCATGGGTTATCAGACTTGCTGTGGTGATTGGTCTCCTGTTTGTCTTGTCACTTTCTCATAGGTTTCATTTGGGCCCTGTGTGAAGGCTACGTGTGGTTTGTCTCCTGCCAGGATGTCAGCTATTATCCAATGTTTTGTTGGTGGAATTGAGTTGTCCCTGACTCTCTCAATGCCTTCTGAAAAATACAAACAGAATCTCCATCAGAGAGTGAGATCAATATAAGTTAAATGAAACAACATTACTATTTTGGTTAGCTCTGTCATATTCAGCCACGTGTCACTGGGATGAATCTCCAAACCAGGCACAATTTGGTGGAGAAAAGTATTTATTGAAACTAACAGATCCCCCCTTTCACAGAAGCAAGCAGAGAGAGAGTCAGCACCTCCAGAAGGAAGCAAGCAAGCAAGCAAGCGCACTCCAAACTAGCAAACAAGAGGAACTCCAGGCTTGAGCTCAGACTTTTTGCATATGTATAGCTAGAATTCCAGACCCACCCCAGAAACACCTTAGGGCTGAACTCTAGGATCTGGCCAAGGTGACACACCTCCTCCAGCCAGAACTTGCTGGAGACAATTTACAATTATAATAAATGTTTGAATCTATTGGGGGACATCATTCAAACTACCACAAGCTCCTAATTGGTGTAGCCTCTCTGTAGCTCTCCGGAAGTGGGCATTTTCCCTAGGAGCCGAAGATCTTGGTCTCCATAGGATTTTGCCATGGATCCCAATTCCAGTTTAGGATTCCTTGTCATTAACTGGATTTTTTAGCCAGTCAGTAAGCCGTTGATTACCCTCTTTGGTTTAGTACCACTATTGCACAAATGAGCATTTCTTGACTTGCTGGTCTCTTCCATATAGCTGTGTGTTCAGAACTCTTGTGACAACTGTCTATATTGTTAATCAGTGGTCTCTGCTTTCTCCAAATATCATTGACCAATTTCCTTATTTTCAAACTCTTGTAGTATGGTAGGTGATTATCAGGTGAAAAATTGAGGTTACAGAAAAAAAGTTGAAAAGCATTTTTGATGGTTAAGTTTATTGTCAACTTGACCTATGTAATAATCCACTTTAATCTTGGGTGGGTCTCTGAGCTTGCCTGCAGAAAGGATTGACAAAATCCTTTTAGGATTTTGGAGAAGGGAGGAGGTCCCTTCTCCAGAGTGTGCCCTTCCCCCGAGTGGGTGGGCCTTCCAGAAGGGGACTAAACATAAGGAACCATGAGGGGAAGGGAACCTCTCTTCCTTTCTCCCCAGGCTGCTGGTGCTGGTTCTGTCTCTGGGCTTGTATTTATGAAAGGGGGGCAGTCTTTTCCTTCATTTTTAGAACTTCCCCTGGATCTGTTATTTCAATAAATACTTTCCTCCCCAAATTGTGCCTGGTTTGGAGATTCATCCCACTGGTGTGTGGTTGACTAAGACAGCATTGGGGAGTAAATTATGATTTTAAAAGATTATAAAGTCTTTTAACTACTTTATTTATAAGTAGAGAGGCAAGAGAAGCAGAGAGAAAAAGTGAGAGAATGAAAGAGAGATAGAGAAGAAGAGAATGGGCATGGCAGGGCCTGCAGCAGTTGCAAATGAAATCCAGATGTATGTACCACTATATATCTGGCTTTATTTGGGTACTGGGGGATTGAATCTAGGTCATTAAGCTTTGCAAGCAAGCATATTAACTGCTGAGCCATCTCTCCATTCCCTCCCAATAGTTATATTTTGATGTATTTAAAGCTGTTGGTGCATGTAATACATATATGTGGGTAAGCCCTTCTCTCTTTTTTTAGTGCTGGTGATTGGGCCAGGTCCCATACCCTTGAGGTGAGCTTAGATATACCAATGGTCCTTAGACCCTGGAAAACAATCAGTCTGTCCTCTGAACATTGAAGTTAATGATATGGATTAGGATCAAGGTAGCTTTTATCTGGTAGGCAAGTATTAAGGGACTGGCCCACAGAAACATGGGTGACACCTTGCCTGCCCTGGCAAGACTAGAACCAACATCTGATATAGTCTCATTCAATATGGTTATAAGAAACAACCTCCTAACCCCCACTGCTCAAATAGAGCAAACATGCACTGCTTCTTTCACAATTTTTCCCAGGGCTTAACATCTGTGGGCTATCCTATCCTGAGTCAGCCTCTTGAGTTACAGATAATCAGGAGATTGGTTTACACACCTGATTCTGGTGATCAGTCTCCTTCTAATTTCCACCCCTGAGCCATGTGTGTGAACTCCCACTCCCTTACCCTTCCCAGCTGTTTCTTCTCTCCTTCCCCATATGAGGGGAGTCCTCTCAGTCTCCTCTTCCTATTCCCAGCCTTGCCCTGATGGGGGAGAAACTGTTTTTGCTTGAACATTTTTCTGCTTTTCTTTCCAGGTGCAAGCCACTTCCCTAAAGATTTCTTTCTTGGAGAGAGACCTTTTCTTCAGTGAGAGATGTTTTCCAGTTTCCCTTCTCCCTTACCAGTCAGGCTTGGAAAGGGAGAATTTCTTTTGGCTTGGGATCTTTCCTTCTTTGCTTTCTTTCCTTCTTAGTCCTAACTCTTCCTAAAATAAATCTCATAATTTACCCTTTTCTGAGTCCACATTTTCAATTATTTGATAATTTGGATGAGGACCTGAAGTTGGAGTCCATAGGCCTAGGCATCTCATGCCTTTTATAGAGATCTAATCAGGTCTAGGACTTCACTCCTACATTACTACTGAACAGTTTGAAAAAAATTACATGATTTTCTATGAGGCTGTCGCTACCTCCATAAAACCTCTACAAAATTGAGCTTATCAACAGATAGTGGATGAGGGCATTAAAAAAAAATTCTTCAAAATAGAAGAGGGTCCAGCTGGCAAGAATGAGTTTGCTAAAGGAATTTGGGCAAGTGGAGAGAAATTCTGAAAGGTAATTATTATTAAGTCACATTATCTTTGCTGGTTGGGGATATAGAGGAGGGAAATGCAGATACTACTATCATAAGACTTGCTCATACAATGCATCTCATTATTGACAATAATTATGAAAAAATAAATCCCTGAAAGTTGAATGTTTTAAACAATGTTAGACCTATTTGTACTTTAATCATTATAAATTGGGGAAAGTTCTCCACATTTGTGGACCATTTTCTATATTGCATAACTATTGCTTATTTTTCTTTGGCTTAGATATATCTCGTTTTAGTGCTGCAAAATATGTCTTACTTTCAATTTCATGGACTGTCATGACCAAATTTAATCTCAGCCACTCTACCTGACTCTAATGTTCTCCCTGTTTTCTAGGGTTTCTGTTATTTTCCAGCATCCTCTCTTGTACACTGAGATGCAATCTGTAGAAACACTGACAATTTAACAACTGAGGTCAAGAGACCATCTATAAATCTTTCTTACATCTCGGTTGTATGACTTTGCTCCTTTTTATGTTTCAAAAATTCTAGTTTTTATGTTTCAAAATTTCTAGTATATCAAAGAAAACTGTGCTTTCTAAGTAAATGTTTTTTCCAGTAAACTTCCTTTCCCTCTATATTGACCTTGTTGTTTACCTTTTCCTCTGACTCTGAAACCTCGTTTTCTTAGTTGAATAGGTTCCTCTCTGACCTTGAAGCAAACAACATATTTCTTCCTTATCACATTGGCATGAATTATGCTAGTAAGAAGAATTATTAACTCAATACCTTTAAAATATACTGATTCCTAAAGTCAGTAAAAAGTCTGTTCACCCTGTAGAAGAGCCCAAATCCTCATGTGGTCTTTTGATTGTATCTTTATATTTAGGATTGCATGTGTCTACATTCCTTAATAAGGTACCTTAATATTGAAGTTTTTGTTTGCTTGTTTGTTTTGAAGTAGTGTCTCCCTCTAGCCCAGGCTGACCTGGAATTCACTATGTAGTCTCAGGCTATTACCCATTTTTATCAAGATCATGTTAATGTCACTTAATTGAATTATGTTTACTGCAATATTGTACTAACTTGCAAATCTCTATATACTTAAGAAATAGATGATAAAAAGTATTTCCATTTGGCAAAATTTTAGTGTATTTATTATAATTTTATAATGTGACTTCTGGAACTATTATGATCTAAAGAATGATTCTGTTTATATTATAAAGTTATGATGAACTTAAGAAATATGGAGAGGAGTATGAATGTAATGAGTAATTAAATGCTTTTGCCCTCATAGTATTTCACGTAGATGTCAAACAAGTTGCATCTTTTTCATGTTGGTTCATAATCAGAGCACTGTGAGACTTGTTGAAACTTTCAACTAAGTGAGACCGACTAAAGTAAAAAATAAAATATAATTCTACCCAAGACTAATATAGCTATTTTATGAAATAAATTGACCCTTTTAATTTTTCAAATATTACTTTTCTCTTCTCCCCATTATGTTTAAGCAGATATGTTGTAAACACAGTAGCAAAGTTTCAGGATCCTTTGAATACACAAAACACTTTGGAGTCAATTATTCAGAAACATGTCATTTTAATTAAAGAACTGTTTTAAATTACCCACTATTCTATGAATCATAATACTATTCTCACACATCTAGAGTAATAAGCATATATAAATATGTAGGAAATTTTTATTTATTTATCTATTGTTGATACCTGAAGCAAATATGAATTCTCAGATACTTTGCATTGGAAACCACTGATGAGTGTGTGATCGGCACATGGAACAGCAGGGCATGAGCAGGAGAAAGAAGAGAGAACCCACAAGAATGCTAACATAGCTCAGTGTGATGTAGAAAGGGGTCAGGACCTCTGAAGTAAGAGATATCAACTCTGCAGCAGGGCATGAGCAGGAGAAAGAAGAGAGAACCCACAAGAATGTAACATAGGTCAGTGTGATATAGAAAAGGGGTCAGACCTCTGAAATAAAAGATATCAACTTCTGAGAAACCCACACACTCAACATTCCTAAAATTAAGAATGCAGTCCGCATTTCAGATCAAAGGGAGGTCAGGTCAAATTATGTGAAATGTCAGACAGAAATTGTTCTGGTAACTGTCAACTATGTGTTCTAACTTCCATTTGGAAGTTTTTTTGTTTTTTTGGGTTTTTTTGGTCATAGGATAGAACTAAGCCATTATAATACTGTTAGAGCTCTGTTACAAATCTGGTTATATCTTAATGTTTTCTCTTCTAGTGGGGATTTTAACTATCCTTAGTTTCTCTGAATTCTAGCTTAGCAGAGTGACCACAGGCAACATTTTGCTGCACGGAGTTCAAGGGCATATGGCTGAATTAATGGAAATATGTAGTGCCTCCCCGTAAAACCCAAGGAATTCCAGAAACCAAGCAAAATCGACCAAAGGGAAAATAACTCCTTAGGCTACTGAACACTCCTTGGCATTGAATAGGAAAAATTTGATTTATATTGCCGTTATGTTTTAACATGATCAAAACTTCTTTTAGATGAGTATTTTTCAAATGTGCTTTGAAGAACAACTGACAAATCTTTAAAATAACTGGAGAAATTCTAGAAAAGGTGTTGTGCCAAATTGTTGAAAGCAAAGGTCATACATCTTTTCTGCTGCTGACTGTTTTATTTTTTGATCGCAGTAAACTATTTGTTTTGGCCTCTTAACACATAGATTAAAAGAATATAACTACCACATAATAATAATGCTTTCATCCCCTAAAATTTTTAGAAACTACTACATTTTTAATTTATCCTTTTTAAGAATGATACATCAGTTTTGATCTATACATGACACTATGCATTTTTATTCATCTGTTTCTGCTGCTATCATGGAATACCCGAGGCTGGGTTGACATTTTGGGCTTACAGTTCTGGAGCCTGGGGAGTATCTAGGTCATTGGAAATTTGCCCTCCAAGGAAGTTGCATGATCCTAGTTGCTTCCTTTTCCTTCTCTTTCTCCTTGGCCATGAGGTGAGCAGCTTTGCCCCTTCAGGTACTTCCTGTCATAAGCATCTTGCACCCGCACCAGAAGCCTGAACGCTGGAGGGTCTGCTTGATCACAGTCAGGAATCTTTAGAGCTATGAACCAGAATAAGACTTTCGTCTTTGCAAGATGAAAGTTTCAGGAAAGAGCAAGAGAGAAAGAAAGTATGAGAAGACTTAACTTGCTTTTATAACAAACACACTTTTGTGATGATGGACTAACCCTCATGATAACAGAACTAAGCCATTCACCAGGGAAGAATTCTGATAGTCTAAGCACCTGTCATTAGGCCTACCTTTCTGTACTTGAGTATTGCGGATAAAGTTTTGAATGTATGAACCTCAGAGGACACAGTCAAAACATAGAAACATTTAAAACAAGTTGATGATAGTTTAATAACTGACATTGGGAAAATCACACATTCTCTCCTTTCCTTCTCTTGGTCTGTTGTATCATGCATTTTTTAAAGAAATATCACATAGGCGAATTTATAGAAAGGTACCTTGTTCAATCACTTATCAACTATACTTTTAAGACATGGTCTTTCACTGGACCTGGAGCTCATTGATTCAGCCTGACTAGCTAGACAGCAAGCCCCAGGGATCCTCCTGTCTCTGCCTCTCAGAACAAAGATTACAAATGTGCAATAGCATGCCCACCTGTATGTGAGTGATGGGGATCAGAGCTGAGTTCTTCATGCTATATGACAAGCATTTTACCAACTGAGCCATCTCCCCAGCCCAGGGCTTGATTATTTTTTTTATCAATAATGTTGAAGTATAGGGACAATTTTCCCAAAATATCGAATTTAAAAGCTACATAAAAGTTTTGTTTAACCATGTTGAGCCAGTTTTAATGTCCTGAAATGATATTTGAGGAAGATTATAAATAGAAAATAAAATTATATTTATCTGTTATTTTTAAATGAGAAATTCTGTGTGAAGAGTTACTAGAGGTTTCTTTGTTAGATGTTAATTTAGTCATGTACATGATGTCTTCCTACAGTATTCTCAACACCACGTCTCTTTCTAAAAAGAACATACTTTTAAAGCATCTGTTTTTCATACTCTTACATATTACACTACTACTATTGTTACTTTAGGAAGAGAGAAAGAAAGAAAGAGAGAAAGAGCTATGATATTGGTGATTTAGACTAGCTATATAGCTCGTCATGTTAAGTTTTCATTCTCATATCCTTTATATGCCCTAGATTTAATGTCTCACTTCATCTGCTGCCTAGGTGTCAAAATGACAATCTCTGTTTTCCAAAATGCTCTATCTAATAAATGTACCAGAAGTTCAGTTGCATTACATTATCTCTTAGTAATATTTCCTCTGCTATTGTTTGTCCTTTCCACAACCTTCTGGTCATCTCTGGTCAGAATGCTTTGTTCCTAGAAAAGGAAGAGATACCTTAAACAGGAATCAAAACCACTATCTATAAAGAAACATATTGAGCAATTGGATATATTAAAACCACAAACTTTATTTATCAAAAAGCATCATTATAAGACTGGGTAAACAAGAGACAGGATGAGAAGAAATATTTGCAATTTATTTACCTTACAATAATATAGAGAATAATGGAATATATTCTTGAAATGAGTAAGAAAAGCTAGAATCCCATAGAGAAAAATGGACAAAAAATTTTACATGAACATCACAAAAGAATATATCTAAATGGAAAATGTTCAATCCATTAATAATGAGGTATATTAAGATTAAAACCATGAGATACCTCTACATATGTACCAGAATAACCAATGGGCTCATATGCTGTAGACCATCCTTACAGTATTTGAATGTCAGATACCATTGATAATATTTTATTATAAATTGACATCCTGTATTTTCTGGAAACATTAGCAGAAAGGGAATTAATAGCACTATCAAGCACTGGTGTCAATAGACAGGAATTGGAACTTTCACAGGGTTTGGTAGAGTGACGTTTGACAGAGAAGCACTTTGGAGGACTACTGAAAAATACTTGTTAAAGTTGAACATATTAAATCTTATAACTCAGCAGTTCTTCAAGGAATGTGTCAAAAGACATAAGAATGAATACTGCAGTTCTCTTTGTACTTAATTTCTTTGTACATAATGTAATGACTAAATGAATTATGGTATAACCTTAGATCAGTATATCAAATATCAAGAATAAAGAACATACAGTTACTATTCATTGAAAATAATGCAAATGTAATGTTGACTAAATAAAGTTGGGAACAAAAAAAAGAAAAGGAAAAGGTTAGGTACAAAGTGAGACATTTTATATTGATTCATTTGCATACATTTCAATGACAGACAACTCACAATGTTAGACATCAGGCAGTGATTACTATGAGGAAGACAGTCACCAGGAAGATTTGCAGCTGAAGTTTTGATAATTGTACATTTAAATTTTTTAAAAAATAAATTTATTGAGAACCTTAATACATATATAAATGTACACTGATCATAATTCCCTCCTTCAATCCTCATTTGTCCTTTATCCCCCATTCTTCTCCTCTCAACCCATTTTCTTTTTTAATTTAAAAATATTTTTATTTATTTATTTGAGGGAAGAGAGAGACAGAGACAGAGAGTATATGGGTATACCAGGGCCTCTTGCCATTACAAATGGACTCCAGATGCATGAACCATATTGTGCATCTGGCTTTGGGTTAGTGGGGAATTGAACCCAGGCCACCAGGTTTTAGAAGCAAGTGTCTTTAACTGCTGAGCCATCTGTCTAGATCTATTATTTAACTTTGTTAACTTGGGAACTTCAATATTTGAGCACATTACGACTTAGGCATATTTCCATCAGGTTATGCTCTTATGTCCCCCACTTTTCTGCCTCCCCCCCCCTCAACTGAGTGCCTTCCTAAGTGGGGTTATCAGTAATCACTGTGAGGTCATGAATGTATCAGTCTGTTCCTAGGGCAAAATTGGCTATTTATTTATTTTTCTTATTAAAGAAACTATTTTAGTAGCAAAAAGACAACATGGATCATTATTACTTTCTCGGAATCAGTTGTTTGGGTTTGAATTCTACAACACTGAGATTTAAACTTTTTTAAAATTTTTATTATATATACTATAACAGGTTATACAATATTGTCTTCTCACTGGGAGCCCTCCTCAGTGGGGTTATGGTAGTCACAATAATATCATAAAGACCTCAGTCAGTCCCTGTGGGGTAGCAAGGAACTGTGCCTCAGTGTCTAACTACCGACTCTGCAGCTCTTAAACACTTTCTGCTGCAAATTTCCTTGAGCCATGGCAGGTCTATTGGCAGTCTATTTTAGTTCGATCCCTTTTCTAACATGCCCTTCTATTTTGATGCCTCCATTTTTTCTGCTCTTTCATCATCCATGATGACATGTTAATGGACCCAGTATGTTATAGGTCACATGCTACTGAGAGATCATGAGTGTATGAGATCACTTTGTGTCTGGAAAACAGTATTTCAAAGTACTCTTCCTCATCCTTCGTCTCTTATTTTCTGTCAGTCGCCTCTTCTGCATTAGTCCCTGCATCTTAGAGGGTGTGATTCAAATATCTCATTTAGTGCTGAACACTTCTCAACTCACTTCTCAACTTCTCACTTCTCTAAAGACTTCTTCAGTCTCTCCAGTAGGCACTAACATCTAAAAAAAGAAACTCTTCTAACCAAAAGTGATAGTAGCACTAAATATGGGGAAAATCATAAATAATTAGAAGGCTTTTGGTGGGAATAATATATCCATTTGTCAATCAACACTACTAGTTTCACCCCTAGGTTTTATGCCTTCTTCAGCCATAGGCTTTTGTTTAGGTTTTCAGTATTAGGCATGGATTCCCTCCTATGGAATTGTCCTCAAAACCAATCGAAGTAGTTATTTACAGCTGTAACAAACATGCCATTATTATGTTCATGGGCAGCCTGAGTGGAGAATTGTTTGTTATGGAGACAGGGTGTTTAAGAGTGATATTAATAGAAGCAGCAGTCAGCAAGGGGCAGGAAGAGGATGTGTAAAAGAAGCAGTTTGAGGCATTGAGGTGGGTGGTAAGGGGAAGAAGGTCAGTTACACATTGAATATATTGTGTCTAGGTTATGGAGGTTCATATTTTTGTTTAGCTTTTTTTTCCTTGGGAGAGAATATTATGATGGACAAGAACAGGGTGGGAGGCAGGAACAAGTTGTCAGAAAATATGGCGATCAGCAGAGGGGAGCCTTTTCTTTAGTTTGATCTTGTCGTTGAATTACTGCATCTGTTTAACAAGAGAAATGAAGACAAAGGGAAGGAAAAAATGAAACTCTTTAAAGAGAGGCTAACAAATCTCTTTAAATAGAGGCTAATTAACCTCTGAAAGAGAGGCTAAGATAGGAGTTCACAGCCAATACCCAGGTGGGCTATCACAAACCAAAAGTAAAGGAAAGAAAAAAAAAAACACCTGTGAGCCTTCAGAGTGTGGAGGCAAGGTGGATATTTTTTCCACCACAGCACTGCAAACAGTGTCAAGAAGGTGTGCTAAACACTGGCAAGGGGAAGCTGGATGTAAGCCCCTTAAACCCACCCCCAACAACCTCCATCAAATTTCCAATTCCAAAACTGCAATCGGATGGGGATCAAGCATTCAGAAAACTTTCTTTTGTGGGGGACACCTGGATCAAACCATCATATTCCACCCCTGGCCCCACAAACTAATAATTATACATGATATAAAATACACTGCTTTCAGCTCAACTCCATAAGTCCCTACAGTTTTTCTTTCAACTGAGCCATACTATGAAAAAAAAAAAAAAAACCCTAATGGCATAGAACACTCATAATATGAAAGATGGCATTGGGAACAGCAAAAACATATTGAACCAATACAAGACTTAAAACTAACAGGGCAAACATTAAACCCTATAACTTCAAATCCCATAATAACCAGTGACTGGTCTTTGGAGTTCCAATTCTGCCCGTCCAACTTGGCTACTCACAGTCTGGAAGACTTCATGTGGTGCTGGAAGCTCTCCTTGGCATCATTCCATAGTCCTGGCATTCACCGAGTCTCCACTGCAACCCACAGTTCATCCCCATGTCTCCATTGGGCCTCCATGCAGTTAATCCAACACACCTGCTTCACACTGCCCATGGCCAAAAAACATGTTGCAAATCCAGTTCTCCTCTCTTCCTGCATTTGTTATGCTCCATAGTAGCAGGTGGGCTACCAACTTGTTAATCCAGGGGTGAATAAAGCCAACATTGAAGAGCAGGAAACTTCCTTCAGCATTCAGGCCACTTACTTCAAAAGAGTTTTCACTCTTCTGGCTGTCCCAATGCAGATCACCTGGCCCAATTTCAATGGTTGTAATCTCTCAAATAATTGCTGCTGAGTGGGCAGCAGTTTCGGCCCAAAGATTTTTTTTTTATCTTTCTGTGCCATATCCATTTGCTTAAATCAGTCCATTTTTATGCAATGCAAGCCTGCACAAGGTCTCAGGACATAGGCAGGCCAAATTTGGCACGCCTCTCACACAAACTGCTTCTGGCACAGTCCCAACAAAGTTCTTTCTCATCCTGATGAGCCAAACCTTATAATACATAGTTCTTATTGCATTCATGTTTTTCAACTCTACACCATAATGATCCATCAAGTTGTACATAGAGCACTGCAAGGTGTCTTTCAGGCTGAGGTTTCAAATCCTTCCACATTCCTCCTGCATAGTTCCAAAAGGCCAAAAGCCACAGAATCACAGTTCTAGCAACTACAACAGATTTCACTCTCTGACACCAAAACTGTTGTAGTAAGCTTTTTTGTTGGTGCAATAAAAAGAATTTAACCAAAAGCTGCTTGTGGAAGAGTGGGTGTATTCTGACTCATGTACTTGAGAGGAAGCTCCATCATGGCAGTGAAAACAACAGCAGGAACAGAGGGTGGACATCACCTCTGCTACAGCACTGCAAACAGCTGAAGGAAGATATTCCAAACACTAGCAAGGGGAAGCTGGCTTATAACACCCACAAGCCAGTTCCCAATAACACAGCTGCCATCAGCTGGGGATCGAGCATTCAGAACAGATTCGTTTGTGGGGACACCGAGATCAAACAATCACATGTGTCTTCAGCAACAGGGATTTGCAATCTAATTCTGGTGGGCATCCAAGATCCTTGATTATAGTCTGTATTGTTTTGGGGGCTTTCTGGTTCATTTCTTCATGTGGGTATTGTCTGAATGAATAGATTAATTTTGGAAAATTCTCTTGCTGTCGATGTTTTGGATGTATGTACTACTTATATACCATATAAATTACTAGTACATCATGTGCTCTGAATGCTAAGTCCATAGCTGGAGGAGGTGTGTTGTTGGAGATGGACTTGAGTTTTATATCCAGCATCCCCTTGCCTGTTTTTGTCACACTTTCCTGGTGCTATTTTTCATGTGATTTTGGCCAGGAGGTAATGCCCAGCACTCTTCTCATGCCATGTTTTACCCTGCACTTCATGGTTGAGTGCTTTCATCCCACAATGGGAAGTTAAATGCAGCATGATCTGTCAAATGTAGATATTTCCCATTTCCCTTAGGACTGTGGAGAGGAGACTATATTTATAAGGTCTTTAGGACATTGCTCAATCATGCTGATTATTAACACTAACCCACTGCTCTCACTCCCTCAGTTATGGGTCTTATTCTGAAAGCCTATTCACATCTTAGAGTCACATGTAAACCAAGCCTTCTCTACAAGGGACTCAGAGACCCCAACTTGAATGGCCACTCCAACAGAGATACAAGCTTGCTGTCCTTACTCCTTTCTAGATTTCGGTTTGCTGCTTTTTTACAGAGTCCTTGGATTCTCCACCTTCTTCCTTCAGGAGTTAGGAGACTGCTTCAGTCTTCTATGGGCATCTGGGAAACGTTTTGTTCTTTCACCCTTATACCCCTTTTTTAGTGAACTTTTCTGCTCTTAATATATTTACCCTTCTAACTAAGAGGAAAATAGTAAACACCAATAGGTTTCTTTGTTCATAAATCAGAGTTAGATGTTATTCATTTTGTGTGAACAGGCTGTAATTTGGTTGTGAAACTGTTTTATAAACTGATCCTCATCATCTATCATATTTTATAGGTATAAGTTGAATAAAAATTGTAGTATTATCAACATATATTTTCTTGAGATAATGCCTGAGTGATTTTAGTATGGAGAATCATTAATTCCAAGTGTAATGATGTTTGATTTATTCAGCATTGAATTATCTGAGATTCAGTTTTACTTTCTTATATGGCCTACTTTGTTGCCCATTGTGGTGTAAAATATTATTGAAGAGCACATGAAAAAAACATTTTAATCCAGACCAGGCTGAGTGTGCAACTAGTGTGTGTGTGTGTGTGTGTGTGTGTGTGTGTGTGTGTGTGTGTTGTGTGTCACTGTGCTCTTCTGGTTCAAATTCATTAGCATCATAGTGCCTTGGGACAATGAAGAACTAGACCACATTTATTGAATTCCATAATGTTTACTCTTTTGGGAAGGGATTTTAAGTCGCAGAGCACCAAGAAGCTTTCCTATTCCTGAGTAAAACAATGTTTTGCTCTGACAGTTGACAGAAACCACTCTCCATTAAGGGAGTAACAGGAAATAGAGCAGACTAAAGGAAGCACTCCTCAGACTCCCATTGCTCAGAGGGTGTTTATTACCTACTTGACAGAGCAAGAAAGGGATTTAAGTACTTGTACAAACCTGCAGGGAGGAGAGACATAAAAAGCAGTTCTTTAAGCAATAGGACATGGTATATCTAAAATGTTTCACAAAAGAAAATGCTATGTAAATCAGGGATAAACAGATTGGAAAAATGAACAAATACTTATATGCACATATTTCAATTTGTTTCCCAGACCCAGCAGGAGAAATTATTTATGAAGTATGTAGTCTATGGGGAGGTTTGCTTTGTTTTGCTGTTGGTTTGCAGGTGGAGAAGATGGAAGATGTAGAGTCTAGTTTTTTAATACTTAAATCTATGCTACTAGTAAAAATACGGCCTAATCCAGAATGTACTATATTTTTTCCTACATTAAATTCAATTCAGTCCCCCCCTTTTTTTTCATTTTTAAGAAGGTTGTATTTAGTCCTATTACTTCATGGTTCTCAGAGGAATATAAAGTGACATGATAATAATAAAAATTTGCATATAGAGGTACGTTTCTTCAGAAAAGCTTACATTTTTAGAATTTTATGAGACAAATCTTTCAACAGATATTTCTCAGTGCTTACAAACCTGTGATTTGTGTGTTAAGTCAATATGTATGTTTCAAGTATTATTTCATAATAATTACACAGCAGTAGATTGATTAATGATTATCTAATCTTGATTTAATGACTGTCCTAACAAACTCAAAAGTATGAACATTACTGGTTTCTTACGCAAAAGCACAAGCCGTGTCTCTTTGTACAATAGGTCACTGCCTAGGACATTCTATGACTTGCCTTTTATCACTTAGCAAAACCAGATTGAAAAAAGGAAAAAAAATGTTTGAGTCAGAAAAGAGTGACCCATCAAGAAAGTCTCAACCCTCTCTTCTTCATGGTATGGTCTACTTTGTAAACTGTATAACTCAGAAGAATTGTTCTCAAGTTGGAAATTGAGAAACTGTACACAGATTTGGAAGTCCCATAGACTTTGATAGTCTGAATAAGAGATCTTTTGACATGACTCGGGAGATGTACAAATATAAGAATTACAAAGTGAATTTTGATCAATAGTTGTTTATCCAAAGGAAGTAAACAGATGCATCCTACTAATCAAGTCTTTTATGATATACTAGACTTCTTAAGTGATGTTTTGTGACATTCAGTTCTATCTGATCTATAAATATGAAGGTAAGCTGTGCTTTTCTCCATTCTTTATTTGCTCATTTACAGTGAAACAAAGAAAGGATGCTTTAAAAAGAGGGGGAAAAAAATCACCTACAGTTCCAAAAAGTAATTACTTTTCTTTTATTCCCCTCATGTTAATTTTAAATACAACACCATTACCAGTGGCATTCTTTTTGTGTGTGGTATGTGTGCATGGATGTCTGTTTGCATGTATATGGGAGCCTGTATTTGTGGAGATCACAGGTGGACATTGGCCATCTTCCCTGGTTGCTTTCCACCTTTATTGTGACGGAGTCTCACTTGTACCCAGACCTCACAGATTTGGTTAGTCCCTCTAGCCAGCTTCCCCAGGGTTCTGCTATCTCCACCTCATGAGTGCTGAGATTCCAGATGGGCTGTGATACCCCTCACCCCTCAAGCTTTGACACAGATGCTGGGGATCTGAACTCAGGTCCTCATATTTGTGCAGCAAGTGCTTTGCCAGCTGAGCTATCTCCCCAGACCCTGGTTGTTACTAAAGCTAACAATGGAAAAAGAGCAACATGTAAATGAGGTTCTGAGCTTAAAATTCATTAATGCAGGGATTTAATTAGCTAATATGAATTACACAGATTTGCTAATGTATTCCTCAGCTGAAATGGGGCTTTCTTTAATGAGTGCTTCAAAAGAATGACTGGAAGAAAGCAGGAGGCACTTCTGGGTGGTTATCCTTCCTGACTCCAGTTTTTCAGTCCAGATAGATTCTGTTTTGTCCAGTGGAGGACCCAAGGTAAATAGCTGAATTGACCACTGTGGAAATGAAAGCCTGGCAGTGGCAGACTCTGAAATCCATGGGTGTTTGGAATGCAGGCTACTAGTTAATTCAGCGAATGAATTCAGTGTAAATAGGAAAAGAAAATCTGAACATACAAAGCCAAGCAATTCCAGAGAAGGTACTGACAGCCTTAGGTAAAATAAACAAATTCTGTATTTTCTTCAAACTCATTGATTTCAAGATCATAATAGTATTAAAAGAAGCAAAAGGAAGAACCATTCTAACATCTTTGTTATTTAAATATTGAGAGTGTGGAACAGAAATACATCTGTCTAAGGAAATTATTTTAATTCAATGTTAAACATTTGGCTACTTCAATAGTAATCTACCACCAACATGAACTATTTTGACAGTTTATCATTAGTTTAACTTGAATCAAGCCAACAAAAGGATTTATCAATGATTTGACTAGTCAGTTTCAACTCAAATATCTATGTATAAATTCATTTAACATCAATCTAGGTCTTTCCATAGTATATGTATGGCTCACAGATTTTCTTATCTTCTAGTAATTGAATATATATATATATATACATATATATATGTATATATATATATATATAAAGATAACTTGAATTTGTTGACTAGATTTTTTTTGAAGAAGGGTTTCCATAGATTTTTAAAATAAACAACCCCTCAAAAAGCATTATATTCATTAAGACAAACTTCCAGATCCTTTCTTGACTCTTTTCAAAACAGTAATTGAAACTTAGTTTGACCTCTTGTACTGTGGTGTTTTCCATGTATTCCAAAGCTTAATTACATTATCGTCACAAATAAAACCTTCAATAAAACAGCTGCCATGGAAAACTGATTTTGAATGAGGCATTCCAGGGTTTAGTTTTATCTTCTTCATCTGAGTCAGACAAAACTTGAGCTCTCATAGAGAACTAGCTTGGTACTCAACTTGGCAGTGTTTATTTTTTTAAAAAATTTCTGTGCCAATTAAATCAGTACTATTTAATACAATATTAAATGATATCAACTGTGTTACCTAAAGGAAATTCTGTCTAGAATATTTTTTCCTTTTTTATGTCTTTATTATTTATTTGAGAGAGTGAGAGAAACACACACAGAGAAGAAAGAGAGAGAGAAAAAGAGAGAAAGAGAGAGAAAGGATGCTCCAAGGGCCTCTAGCTACTATAAACAAACCACAGATGCTTACAACACCTTATGCATCTGGCTTTACATGAGTACTGAGGAATTGAATTCAGGTCCTTCTGCTCTATAGGAAAGCACCTTAAATACTGAGCCATCTCTCCAGCCCTGGAATAATATTCTATTGAGAAAAACCAAGTGGGAATATTTTTAATAGGCTGATGCTATAGGCAAGGTAATTTAAGGTATATGAATGTTACTTTGATGGTCTAGGAGGCCCTGTGGTGCCTGGACATGCATGTGGAGTTGGTTTGAACCTTCCCTTGTCTTTTGTGCAGTGGCCAGGCATGGATCCCTATTATGTCCCAGGAGATAGCCTGCCCTTTCTTTATCCCTCAGCATGGTCATGGGGGTGGATGATATATGTATCACTTGCCACTGGATGTATGGCCAGTCACAGTCTGTGGCTTACGAGATTATATGATTTTTAAACATTTCCCATGCATATTAAGATAAAATAATAAGTAAGGGTGTATTGTTGCAAGGAGACGGAAGGAAGAGACATTGATTGATAGTTTTCTTTTAAATTTCTCTTATTCTCAGATGTATTGAGTGACTTCCTCACTGAATATTTTATCAGAATAATTTAATATACAGATATCAGGTTTAGATAATAGTAGTAATTTAAGTAGCTAATAATTGTATTATGTCATTTATTATCTATTAAACAGTATCACCTAAGTCTATAACCTTGAACACAAGTTGAGATTCTTAATATTTTATTTTGTAGGCATTATAACAGGAACAGCTAAAAAAACTTTAAGAAACTTCATCAAGGTCACATAGAGGGTAATTTATAGGCTTGGGACACAATCCTGGGAATCAGATTCTAGCCCATCATGCTAGGATGATTATTCCTTAGTTTTTGTCCTCTTTCACAGAGATTTTTTTTAACAAAAAAGCTTCAGTTTTTCTATCCATGATTTTTAGTACTTTAACATAGTAGTCTTTACTTTTAAGAGGTGGATTAATCTCATATAGAGAAATCATTACACTTCATAAAAGGATTTAAGGTAGCTGTGAAGCAATCATGAAGAGACAGTTGTGGTGTCTGATGAGCAGCTTGGCCCTGTAATGAAAGGAACATTCCTTCTCTCCTGTCCCTTCATAATAGCATGGTACAATTTATTTATCAGCATTTGCTAAGTATCTGGTCAGTAACTTAATCAGCATCATATATTATAGATAAGAGAGCAGAGGCTTCAAGGATTATGCAGTTTACACATTTTATAAATGGAAAGGCAAGAATTTGAATCCAGGTCTGTTTAAAATCAGTTTAAACTTTAGATTGTGCCAGACTTTTCTCCCATGTAGATCTGGCTCCAGGAAGATGGAATGCATGGTAGTGTTCTTTTGGCTCTTGAGAATTTTGCATTTCATAATTTCTGTGATGTTACAGTCTTGGAAAGGTGATACTTTCCACAACCATTTTGACCAGCTCCAACGTTGGCAAGCAGGCCACTGCCCTTATTAGGCTTTGTACTATACCAGTGTGTTAGGGAAAGGAACATATGAAATTAATTTCATCTAATCTGGGTGGTGGGGGGCATGAACTGAAATCTCATAGCAAATGGCAACGAATACTAGTTTTAATTTTTATTATTACTTCTCATTTGCATTCAGATGCTTATTAGACTAAATAGAGTAGAGTTAGTAGATACTTTTTAATAATAAGAACTAGCAGAGTTTTGTTGGATTAAGATTAAATGAATACCTTAGTCCTACAAGAAGCCCTAAAATTGGTAAACCTTTTATCATTGAGGAAGAAATCAAGACATAGGACTATTGCTCTCAGAGACCTTCCATTTCCCCTCCTTATTTTTCCTTTATAAATGAGAAAACTGTGAGTTCTCCAGAACAATTGGGATGACTCTTAAACTTCGTGCAAACATTCCTTAGCTATAAATACATGATTGATTTTATATGTTTATCATTAATTATCTGTCAGTGGTTTTCCCTTGATCTTGGCCACTTCTCACTGTTTTCTTTTAAGACTTCTTTCTGTGATATTTGGTCCACAACTTTCCACACTTCCAGACTTTCTGATTCTTATTTATTTGTGTATCTGCTTTACACGGGTACTGGAGAATCAAATCTGTTTTGCAAACAAGAGACTTTAATCACTGGACTATCTCTCCAGCCCTGTTTTCTTTTTCTTTCTTTTGAGACAGAGTCTAGCTATGTATCCCCAGGCAGGCCATGAACTCATGATTCTCCTGAATGCTGGCATTACAGGTATGCACCCGCTGTTATGATATTTTTGTAGACAGGGACTTACAGAATCTATCTTGGCTGCACAGTACATTGATTTTTACTTATGTTTATTTCAAGTGTGTTTCAAAAGGCTTCTGATGGTATATGTTCTCTTCCAAATTAGTAAGAGTATTTTTATTTAAAAATCAAATATTTGAGAGCTTATTGAGATGGACAAATGATTTATGATGAGTTTCAGAGGTCTACATTTGAATACTTTGATAAGTAACATGTAAAGAGTGATAGAAAGAGCACTGTTTAACTTTCAGTTAACAAGGCAGTAGAGCAAGAATTATGGTGATTTCTTTAATCGCTCTTCTGTGAATACTCATAGGATACTTTCTGGCTACAGCAGGTGTTTTTGTGGGAACTCCTTATATGCAGTTGACTTACAGGCTCTGATGGCTGTAGCTGAACCACAGTGGTAATTGTGTTTGCATCCTGCATACATGCATTATGTCTGCTCTATTGCAGAAGTGGGGTGTGATTTGCATTCTGTGATTGTCAATTCAGTTCACTCCTAGATTATTCAAGGCAATCAAATCAATCATAAGTCTTATTGCTTTAGTGAACCTTCTGAGATGACTAAGTAATTGAAGAGAAACCAATCCACACATGCCTCTCAAGAACTAGCAAGTGTGTCTTGAAAAAGGAGCCTATTAGAATTGAACTTGGAAATTTATTTCAGTGATTTTAATCATAGCTTGACCTGCCTTACCTTTGATATGAATGGATAGACTCTTCCATGTGAGAAGGGGTGCTGAGGATGAAGTTAACACAAGGAAGACTAAGGAGCTTAGAATCTTAAGGAAAATAGAATGTCACCCTTGATCAAATCATACTTGAAGGTTGTTCTACTGGGGTTTTGGCAACATAAATTAATAAATTACCTAGATTGGTTAATTCTAATTTTTGTTTTTATTAGTTGCAGCCAAGAATATTCTAATATAAATGTATAGCAATCCTATTTTGGAACTTTATATAAGCACACTGTGGTATGATTGTGTTTGTGTGGGGGACATTGGGAATTTGTTTTTAAGAGTTTACATATATCTTCATTACTGGTAATCAATATTTAAAATAGCTAGTTCAGCATCAGCAAAATACATCTATGAATAGATTTTCCTCAAAAGGAAACTGTGACAGAGATAGTTTAACCCACTTCAAAGCTGATACCTAAGAAGTCAGAGAAACTATACAGAAAGACAGAAGGAAAGGTGAGTAAATGACATTTAAGTAGGAAAAAAAAGACAACTTAAGAAAAAAATAATGTCATTTTTCTCTTGTTAAAGAAAAGTGGATAGATAAAATCTTAAAATGGAGTATGTTTATACTATTATTTAGTCCCATTTTATTATCTCAGATATCACAGTACTTAGGCCTTTGACGCCTTAATACTTAAGAGACAAAGAACACAGATGATCTGAGCACCCAGGAGGGTTTTTAGCAGGTTAAGATGATGAGCTTAGTTTTTCTGATGCTATCTTTGGGGTTATCACCTTCAGGTATTATTAGTGGAGAATCAGTAGTGCTTTTTGTTTGTTTCACTGATATATAATTTAAGCTACTCAGAAGAATCACGTTACCTAATGACATTCAACTCCTGTTTGGAGTTCAGCCAGTGGCGTTCCTCCAAGTGTCCAAGATAAGCTTGTATCAGCAGCTGTGGCCTATAGAGTTAGCATCCAGGTTTTATTTTTAGCACAGGGCCAGACCCACACAGCTATAGTGTAAGCCCAGTGAGCCATGAATCACTAGCTCACACTTCCTTGGCCAAACTTTCTGTCCTGCATTGGTGAAAATCAGAAGGCTCAAAAATCATCAATGATTAAAGAATGGTTAATCGATTGAAGCTGAGTGTGTATGTGGGTTAGAGAGAAAGGAAAAAACTCTCCAGAAAAGATGTGGCATTTTCAGACATTTCTTAGTTTCATATGTATTTTAATTAATATTTTTATTAAGAATACGTATATACATTATATGAGCGAATCTTATGAAGGTGTCCCTGTTTCCTTTCTATCTGTCCCCTATCCACTGGGGTGCTTCCTCAGTGCGCATACTGGATCTGTCCATAGGTTAACAACACAAAAAAGGGGGGAAAAAGAAATACTGACTACCTCTGGTGCAGTTCATACCCCATAACATATGGACAGTTTCAATGTTTTGAGCTTCAGGGTGACTAGTGCCCTAAGAGCCACTTTACTCGTTAATCTACAAATTTCACTTCCTCTTACATGTTAACATTTCATAGAAAGTTTTTTGACTTCTTTAGAAGAAAAATGCTGTGAAGACACTATCCCTGCCTGTGTCTCTCAAATAGAAGGCATTAAAATGTTTTAAAGAAATCAAGAACCTGCATATTTGTTTTTATGCCATTTGAATAGTCATGTCAATGTAAGCTAAAAATAGCTTCCAATTGGTTAATCAGCTATCTATTGTATTAGAATTGGTTGCCACTCATTGAATATATATTCAACCATGAGTGAGTCTACAGTTTCCTGTATAAACTTCTGCTAAAATGGGGTGTTATTCTCTAGTTATTGACACTCTCATTCTTTTCCCTGACTTTGAACAAAAATACTTCGGTCTCTCATTGCTTAGGTTTGTGAAAGTACCTGTTGTTGGTTTTCCTTAGTTCAACTTTGGGTGTTTTTTTTGTTTGTTGGTTGGTTTGATTCTTTTTTTTGTTTGTTTGTTTTGTTTTGGTTTTTCGAGGTAGGGTCTCACTCTAGCTCAGGCTGACCTGAAATTCACTATGTAGTCTCAGGGTGGCCTTGAACTCATGGCGATCCTCTTACCTCCTACCTCTGCCTCCCGAGTGCTGGGATTAAAAGCCACACCCGGCTTGATTTTGTTTTTTTTTTTTTTTTCAAGATAGATGCTCAGCACTCAGTATATTTTTCAAGATGCCATCACCTGAAAAGACAGCTATATAATATTTTCAAAGGATACATCATAAAAGCACAAGCTTGAGGTCTTAATGATTTTTGACCTTTGATGAGAATGTTGTGTGTAATGTGGAAAGGTAACACTTTCTTCTGAGTCTTTAATTACCTTTATACTTGTCTAAATTTATTCAGTGGCTGAACATTAGAGACACATACACCTACTGTGTATACTATGTACCACTATCAAAAGGTTTTAGGTTTACTCCTATCATTTGGGCAGGTGAGCGATATGTCTTGTTTATTGTGTGTTATGGTACAGGAGAAAGCTGCAGATATTACCAGAGATATATGAAGAACTCAGATACTGTCTATGAGTTACTACCTTTATTTCTTTCTATGCTTTTAATATGTTTCTCACTTATAATATTCTATTGTTTGTACACACATGATTTTTTATAATTAAATAATTCAGATTCTTCTTAGAAAACCTACCCATTCCTCTCATACCTTGGTGTAGATACACAGGTTGAGGGGATTGAAAAAGGTTAATAATATGCATAAAAGTCCGTTCATCTACTTAGACAAAAAATGTCTAATGTTCATCTACTTAGACAAAAAACTCATTTGAAAGTTAAAATATTTTTATCAGCATGCTAAAGTACTCTAACTAAAATTACTATTTTATACATTCCTTTTCCTTTATTCATATGCATAAGCATGGCATATACTCAGAATCAAATATGTACTTGTCCATGTTCTATAGAGTTTATAATCATTTTTCTGCCAGTGTATTGCTTATCCAACTGATGAGCTATATTTGATTTGAATATTTGTATGAAGAATCTACTAGTAAAAATTATTTAATTAATAATTAATACTTTTAAAAGATTAGGATTGATATTCATGCATAAATCTTTTATATGTTTAAATAAATTTCTAGAAAAGTGATTACTGGATCATAGCAGAAATAATTTTAATTTCTTTTGATAATATTTCCAAAACAGACGTTCCATTTGCTATGGTTCCAGCAATTTCCCAGTATTCTGGCACCCTCCCATAATAATGTTGGAATGTTACCATTTATGCCATTGCTCAAAAAGCCAGATAGTCTTTCAGGCCCTTGTGGAATAAAAAAAAAGTGTCTATTTATGGTTAGTCAAAATATATCATATATCTAATTCTAATTTATAGTCTTTCAATAGCTGGTGAGAATGGGCATTGTATTAACTGTATTCTATTAACATTCTTTTCTGTGTGAATTCTCTATAAATATGCCAATTGAATAGGGAATCGACAATGGACCTTGTAGATTCTTCTGGATTATAGAGAGCCCTGGCTTTTGAAATTCCTCTAACTCTGCCTTTGGAAATGTTTTCCAAGAAATAATGATTAGATAAGAAGCATTACCAGAAATGTATGTCATCAGATACCTGAAGTATGAGTACTACATGGGGACATAGGAAACAGAGATTGCTGTCAATGGAATCAAGTTGCTTAAAACGGCATAGTGACTTGCTTAGACCACTACAATGATGACCATAGAATCTCTGCTTTCAAGACTAGCTACAAAGTATATATTATATATATTGAGAAGATTATGAAGACTTCCAGTGATTGAAAGTATTCATTTATACAACACTCCTTCTACCTGCTTTATGTATGTGTATAGATTCATCACGTTGGGTGAGGTTGAGCTATTTCCCTAGGGAGTCACATTCTAGTATGGGCATGCCTTATGGGGAAAAAGCACATGCTGCCAAGCTAGTAATCAGAATATGTATTAGCTTGAGGATTGCAACTGTTTTTGATCAGTTGGTTTGCCACAGATGATTTGGCTATAACTGCTCAAAGAATAACCAGGTATCTGGACACAAAGATGTCATTGTATTACATACTGTCATGTATTATCTAACACCACTTTAATGGCAAGAATAACTGGAAATCACTTGTGCTAGACAAGTACCTATGAGGAACAATTTAAAATGAGGAAAGATTTATTTTGACTCCTGATTTTAGATGTTTCAGGCCACGATCAGCTGGCTGCATTGTTTCTGAGCAGAGGTGTAGCATAATGTCTAGGGTGTGGAAGAACAGGCTTTCTGACCTCATGAAGGTCAGCAAGCAGAGAAACAGGAAGGAACCAGGGATGAGATACCCTTCCAAGCCTCTCCTTCTCCATGACCTATCTACTTTCTCTAGCTACTTCCCCCCAACTAAAGTCACAGGCTCCTCAAAAAAAAAAGTGCTATCAGTTAGGATTAAGCCTTCAACCCATGAGCCAGTGGGGACAGTTCATATTCCTACTGTCACATACTCTGTAGGACCTATATCCATGTTGAGATATGTGATTTTGTTCAAGCCTTTCAGGTCTCTTCAGTATTTTACTACTAGGCTCAAAAATATTTTATCAATTATCAGTCCAGAAAAAAGTCAATTTTCCATTTATACATTATAATCAGTTCTTATAGAAATACAACGACCATGTAAGTCATGTAAGACATGTAAGTCAAGACAGAAGACAAAGGTACAGAGTCTTCAAGCCATTTCCTTGGTCAATTTTCAGGGTTGTGCTTATCCCGTTCAATGGTCAGTAAGTGCAATATTGTGAAGATTCAAAGAAAGGTTAATGAATAATTGTAACAAAAAAATTTAGATTGTTAAAGAAGATTTGTTTAAAAAGTTTTGCATGGAAATTAGAAGACATAATATAGACAGGAGATATCTGTTTGTTTTGTGCTCTATCAATTCCTAAAATGACCCAAAGTCTGAAAGCCCTTCCTTCTTAATTTACTTTTCCGTTATTCATTCTTTCAAATAATTTTTTACTAGGCACATATTATCAGGGATGGAGTTGGATAGGAAGTATACATTCTAATATTTTATTGCTCAGTTGACTACAGTGAACAATTAATTGACTATTTAAGAGGGAATATCAGATACTTGCAACACAAAGAAATGGTAAATATCTATATCTGTTACATTCTCATTGCTGAGATAAAATGCTGGGCTATCAAAAATTTTGGGGGGGAAAGATTTTTTTTTTTGGTTTGGCTTACAGTTTGTAAGTTATCATATCAGATAGGGCATTGTGGCAGAAACTGGTCATAGTTAGTCCAGTATTGAGGAAAGAGAGAAGAGTCATGATGAGCACTGCTGCTCAGTCAGCTCTGGCTCTCTCCTTTTTTAAAAAAAAAAAACATTTATTATCAATAATTAGATACATTGTATGAGCAAATCTTGTGATGGTACCCCCATTTCCCTCCTCTCTGTCCCCAACCCACTGGGGACCCTCCTTGGTGCACATACTGGATCTGTCAGAGGTCACCGGTTTTTTCCCACCTTGTGTGTTGTTGCTGAGGGGGCAATGTCTCTGGATATTCTCTCCCACCATGGCTCTTATAATCTTACCAACCCCTCTTCTGCTTAGTTCCCTGAGTGGGTAAGTTTTAAGTCTGTTTTATTATTGAGATCTTAGGAGTCTCTAGACTTCTTCTTTGGATTGTGTTGGGTATCATGGGTGTCTCTCTCCATTGACCTTTCATGGGTTATCTGGCTGGCTGTGGTGATAGTTCTCTTGTTTATCTTGTCATTTTGTCATAGGTTTCATTTGGGCTCTCTCTCTCTCTCATTTTAATGTGGTCTATTAAGGTGATTCTTATCACTTCAATTAATCTAATCAAGATAATCACTCACAGGTGATACTAGGTCCTGTAAGTTCACAATCAATATAATTTATTACAATGTCTGAGGTTACAGATATGCTGATTACATGGAACTGATCACTATACATTGTAGGTAGTGGATTACTAAGTGTCAAAATCATGACCTCTATACAAGTCAATATCAGACAATTTCAGAAAAGGTAAATCAAATTATACATTGGCATATAAGTAATAAGAAATGGGTACAGTTTTGAATTAAACATTAAAATTCTACTGAGGTTTATAAATTGAATGTACTGTAGTAATGGATAGTGTTCTTCAGTGTGTTTCAAGTTCCAGGTTGACCTTGAACTCCCTATGGAGCTAAGGATGAACTTCTTATCTCTTGCCTTTACCACTGGAGTGCTAGAATTTTAACTGTGTTCCATCATACCCAGATTTTTGAGTTCTAGGTATTGAACCCAGGGCCTTGTGTATGCTTGGCCAGCTCTTTGCCAACTGTAATTCATCCCCAGATCTGTTCTATTTTTTTATAGAGTCTCAGAGTACAGCTCTCTTAAAACTGGACTAGAACTTATGATGTAGCCCAATCTTGCCTTAAACTTACAGCAAGCCTCCTGCCTTGGTTTTCTGAGTGCTAAGATTATAAGCAGGAGCTCTGTGCTGATTTCACATGTTTGGTTGTTTGATCCCGACTTCATGGCATTATTTGGGAGGTTTGTCGAATCTTTGGGTGATGGTCTCCTTGGAGACAGGTTTTGAGGTATTACAGCCCAGCCCTACTTGGTGCTCTTGCTACTTCTACTTCCTAACAGATGGTGTGAGGGTAAGATGCTGGTTGTCTGACCTTGCCATACTTTCCCTGCTCTGATAGATTTTCTTCTCAAAACTGTGAGCCAAAATAAACACTCTCCTGCAGGCTGTTTCTGGTCAGCTGATACAAGGTCTCAGATTAGAAAATATTATTTTGGGGGCAAGTAAATAGTAGAATCAAAAATTTTTCAATTTATGAGCTTTATTATTCTCAGTTACCACCTTTTGTGTATAACCTTTGTGATAATGATTCTGTGTGGGGCCTTGCTAAGGGACATGGAGGACATAAAGGGTTAACTAAGAATTGAGACAGGCTGAAACCCTGATGACTCACTGCTGAGACTCAGTAGGCGCTTAGCCATGCTCCTCTTTTGATCCTAAAAAACCTCCAGGCCACTCAGGGCTGAGCAAGCCCCTCAATTTATGCAAATTAGGCATTCACAGGTTACTAGCTCCTGCCTATCCACTCCTGAGGCACCCACAGACCACCCTGCCCCAACCAATCCCCTTGCTATTCCCCTGCCTCTAATTTTCCTGGCTTCACCTCTCTATAAATATGACCTCTCCACATACAATAAATGATATCTGCCCATCCCATCCACAGCGGCTGTATCCTGAGAGTTTTTTCTCTTACCGGCTCATGTCTTGCCCACACAGCTTTGTGGATGAGCAGGGAGTCACCCAGCTCCCTTCCTAACTCAGCCATGCCCCAAACTTGCCAGCCTCTGCTGTGACCCACAGCGTCCTCAAAAGAAATGACAATTCTGGGTTCCACCCAGGATTGTTGGATAGTCTTCCTCACTTTCTCTGAGGGGAGAGAGGAAGTCATGTGTTGTGTGTTAGGTGTGGCCTAGGAGGCTCCTTTCATGAGAACTGCTGGGGCCAGTGTGTCAGTAGAGGAAGAAGTAACTGGAGATTTACAACCTCATGACTGTCTTCAACACCAGGCATGAGTTTAATTCTGGCTTTCTCATCTCTAGTTTCAATGTCTCTGAGCTGACCTTTGCTTCATTTCTCTCTTTTTATATGACCTGCTTTCTGTAAATCCTTACCTGTCTTCCTTCCTTAATGACTGAGTTGCCTGATTCCTCATCTTAGCATCTGCTTTAGGGGAACCAAACCTAACACCATCTAATTCTGTGTTATCACCAGGCAAGAGATGCTTGTTATATTACTTTTCTTAACATATAGCCCTCCTTGAGAAATCCCAGGTGTGCCTGTATTAGTCAGGGTTCTCTAGAGGACCTAGAGTTAATAAAAACAAATGTAGTAAACAATAGCAGTCTGCAGGCCCACAGGCGAAGAAACCAGTAATGTTCAGTCCATGTTGCTAGAGGCCTCAGCAGTCCCAATCCAGCCCTGAAGGCCTGATGGCTCCCTGGGGAGCAGCTGTTCATGATGTGAGGCTGAGGAAACTGGGTTCCAATGTCCAGGAAGGGTAGGAGAGCAGGATTCGAGTGCAAGACATGAACAAGCACCAGCAGCCAGGGGAGGAAAGAAGAGGGGTTCCCTTCCCCTCAAGCTTCTTTATATCCAGTCCCATTCTGGAAGGCCCACCCACTCGGGGGAAGGGCTCACTCTGGAGGAGGGACCTCTTTCTTTTGTCAATCCTTTCTGCAGGCAAGCTCAGAGACTCACCCAAGATTATTATAGGTTATTAAACAGGTTAAGTTGACAATAAACTTAACATCAGAGTCCCCTTCCCAGAATCCACATAAATTATTGCATATGAGGAAAACAAAAGTGATTGCTTAGAGAAAAGATAGTGCACATGCAACTTGGGAAAAAACATGCATGTTATTACCAACTAAAGCAAGTTACAATTTTAGACTGGGGCTCTGTCAAAAGCAATGCCAAGTTCTCATGAAATGATGATATTCTAGGACCATGGAAACTAGGACACTGGCTTCATTCTTTCCTTGTGCACAATCAGTGAATGAATGTAGGACTAAATGGTATGGACTCCTTCTTTGGGTTTTTGGATCTTTCTCTACCAAATGGTTTGGTTTTGTACTGCACACCATTGTTCATCAGGAACACATTTAAAGCATTTAGTAACAAGTCAGTGCCAACCAAACAAAAATGGATAATGAATTTTAGGCTTCATCTCAATAACTCCCATTTATGAGAAATGTTTCAGTAATATGAGTGTTGTAGTCAGCCACACATAGCTGGTATGAATCTCCAAACCAGGCACAATTTTACAGAGAAAAGTATTTATTGCACTAATAAATCCAGGGGAAGTCAAGGAAAAGGTTGGCTTTCTTTCACAGAAGCAAGCAGAGAGAGGAAACCCATCATCTGCTGCCTCAAGCAAGCACACTGTGACACAGTAATTCACAAAATGCAGAACTGCCAGACCTGGGGTTCCAGCTGCTGTTTTGCATATGTATCCCTAGATTTTTAATCCAATTTAGAAAGGGTGTCATGACCCCAGGAGGCCAGGTCAAAGTGACACTTCCTCCAGCCAGAAGCCTGGAGACAATTAACAATTTAATAAACACAATTATAATAAATTCTACTGGGGGACATTTATTCAAAGCTACCACAGTCTACCCCTGGCCCCCAATAGAATTATAATTATCTATACTGTGTTTAGTCTAACTTTAGAGATCCCACAGTCTTATGTGAAAGTTAAGATTGTCTTTTGACTTTAAATTTTGTAAAATCAAAACAAGTTACAAACTTTTAACATATAATGGCACAGAGCAAACATTTCCAACTGCTATGAGGCATAACAAGGAAAGACAGGGCCAATGCAAACTCAAGGAACATAGAAAACATCCACATCTGCAGTTCAAGTCTCATAGTGCAGTGACAGACAGTCTCTGGATTTTTTAATTCTGTCCCTCCAATTTAGCTGAGTAGCTGGGAAACTTCCATCCTGAGCCAAGAATGCTCCATAGTAGCAGTTGCACAGTCCTGGTATATCCAAAACGTCTTCAGGTCTCCATTGCAAACCACGGTCCACCTTCCAATGGCTTCACTGGCCAATCAGGAACTTCACACCCTGTTCCAAATACTGCATCTCAGCAGCAGCTCCTGGAACCATGTGCACTTTATGACCCACTCCACACATGCATTTCTCATGCTTCCAAATGCAATACCAGGTATGCAGGACACAGCCATGTTGTTAATTCAGGAACAAAATAAATATGACCTTGAAGAGCAGATTCCTTTATTTCAGCGATTTTCTTTCCAAAGAGTTTGCACAATCCATCTTTCTGTCCTTCCTGGGTGGGTACACTTCAGGCATCACTCCATTGTTTCAATGTAAAGCAGTTGGGCCATAATCAAAAGCCAGTCTCTGGGCCAGTAAGTTAAACTTGCTTTGAGGTTTTTCCAACTTTGAATCTTAAATTCTTAGTAACATATCCATAGCTAAGCACACAGTCCATTTCTTAAATTCAGCCTTGGTCAAACTCTCTGGGCATGGGCAGTAGGATGCATCCACCCCTTGGCTCAGGCACACACTTCTATTAAAGTTTTCTGTAGTCTCTCCTTCCCCTTAGAAAGTTCACAAGCCAAGCCTCCAAGTGCAATTCTCTCTGCACTGAGCATTTCCAAATTCTCACCAGAATAGTCCATAAAATTTGGCTTACCGCTCTGGAAGGCATCTTCAGCTGCATGTATCAAGTTCATGTCCATTCCTCCAGCACACAAGTTCCAGAATATCAAAATCCACATGGTCAGATTCATCTCAGCAAATCACCCCACACTCTGGTACCAAATCTGTCATAGTCACCCACACATTGCTGGGATTAATCTCCAAACCAGGCACAATTTTACAGAGACAAGTATTTACTGAACTAATAAATCCAGGGAAGTCAAGGAAAAAGGCTGCCCCCCATTCACAGAAGCAAGCAGAGAGAAAAACCCATCATGAGCACCTCAAGCAAGCACACTGTGACACTGTAATTCACAAAATGCAGAACTGCCAGACCTGGGGTTCCAGCTGCTGTTTTGCATATGTATCCCTAGATTTTTAATCCAATTTAGAAAGGGTGTCATGACCCTAGGAGGCCAGGCCAAAGTGACATTTTCTCCAGCCAGAAGCCTGGAGACATTTAACAATTTAATAAACACAATTATAGTAAATCTATTGGGAGACATTTATTCAAATCTACCACAATGAGTCAGGTTTTTATATTATTTTTTCAGCTGCATCTGATTGCTTTTAGTAGTCACAACTTGAAAACATAAGGAGAGACTGGATCTCAGGAAAGACACTTCTAAGTGCATCAAGTTTGGTGGTCTCTGATGACATTCCTTTACATGTTCCAGCAAGTGTTATCATAAGAATTTGATGGAATGCTTGTTAGCACAAGGACTTAATACTGATAAATCATGCTTGTCACTAGGCCAAACACATAATTAAAGCATGGGAAAATGATTCCATGGAAAATTTCTTTTCCTTAGAATTTTATTTTTGGTGTTCTGTAATCATGGAACATATTGGAGCATCCATGAATAATCCAATCCAATATTTATTATCATTTTCCTCCATTTTCTTCAGAAGAAAATGAAATCATAGCAGGCTCCTAAGCTTTATCAAGTGCATACACACCCTATGGAAAAAAAGATATGTCCATCACTCTGAAAATTTTCCCCATAGAGTCTTACATGACTCCTCTTCCTCACTGGTGACAAAGAATAGTAATATTTAAAAATATTATTTTTATTTGTATGGTTTGTGTGTGGGCATGTGTGTGCTATGGCATGCATGCATTTGTATTGAGATGGAGTCTATCTCTGATTATGGGGCTGTGTTTTGTGAGAGCACCAGCAGTTCTCCAGTAGCTGTTCCCCAAGGGATTGGGATTACAGGCACGCATAGCAACGCCCAGCTTTTTATGTGGGTACTGGGGAATTGAATTTAGGCAGACTCAGGTCTCCTCAGGCTCTCATGCTTGCAGGAAAGGCTCTTACCTGTTGAGATGTCTCTCCATTTCAGTTAGAAATTTTTAATAATAACACTTTTTTCAACTGCTGTTGAAATGTCTCTCCATTTTGGTTAGAAATTTTTAATAATAACACTTGTTTCAACTGCTGGTGATTGTCATAAATATCAATTATCTTAGGATAGGGTTATGTTTGAAGTTATTTTTATGAACTGAATTTTTTAATGATCACACTGCACTCAACTACTGTTATAAATATCAATTATCCTAGTATGAAGACTGTATTTGTATTTTTCAACTGAAAACACATTTAAGTAAACAGAAAATAAGTCTTTAATAATCTGTTAATTTGCCTTTCACATTTTTATGTCTTGTGTGTATGTATATATGTATGTATGTATGTATATATATATATATATATATATATGTATGTATGTATGTTTGTGTATACAGCTTTAGTTTTTAATCAGTTCCTGAGAAATATTTTAGAACTAGTCTTAAAAGGAGCTACAGATGTGGCCAAGTTGAAGTATTAAAAACAAGATAAAATCTGCAAAAATATAGAAATTAAAATGTTTAATTGAGAAACAACTGATTAGAAGGGAAAAATGAAGATAGATTGAGCATTTTGGGTCTTCAGTTATGAACATTGTGAATTTCATTTTGCTTGCCAAATGAGGTACACATAAACCATGTAATCCTAAATTTATATGAAAGATCCTTGTAATCATAGGGATTTTTCTTAAACCCAACCACAGCATAGAGGTATGAGGCAGCAAAAAATGTTTTCAACAGTGGAAATGAGTAAAATTGAGCAAGTTTCTGCATTGAGAAGAAATTGAAGTGTTTTAGTAAGTAAAACAAATACCTGGACTGGCATTTAACCCAACTGTAAGCAACCATGTTTAAGAAAACAGTAAGTTATTCTTGAGCACTTAAGCAGTTATAAACAATATTATGTAGTATAGACCATATTTGAAAATGTGAATTCTACATTCATGGTCGTTTAATGTTATAATTTTAAAATTATAGTGCCACATCAAAAGTACAGTATTTTAAGATATACCTCCTGCAACCAAGCTCTATTGATTTTTCCATGTGTCTATTTGTTTACCTGTATACCTTCTATCATTTTTCCTTTAAGAAATGTCTACTCAGTGTTAACTGTGTGTCAGGATCTGTCTCAGATGCTATTTATAAAAGGATAATGACATATAGGTAATGATAATAAATGTGCAGTGGATAGTAGAAGTAACAGAAGTTAATAGTGTACACATAAAAGATAGCTCCTACCTTGAGGGCAATCATCTCCACAGACAGACAGAAACACTAAAGTTTCTAATTTATTGCCAAAAATATTAGGAGAGAATAAGAGAATACTTGTATTATTGGGGGAACCCAGATTAGCGAGATTATTATTTTGGAAGGTATGCCATGATAGAGTCTTGGGTCATGATGTATATTTGGAAAAGGTGGCATATGAGTTGATTTTAATGAACTAGAACACATTAATTATTTGGGACTAAAAGTAAATTTTCATGAAGTTGAAAGTATACAATATATAGTTACATGAAGAGTATATCAGATTTGAAAATCATGAGACTGCCTACATTCAGGATGTAATATCAAGCTAGAGTTCAGGGAACTGGGGATGCTAGGTGTATCAGTTACCTTCTAGTTGCTTAGACAAAACACTAGATCAGAAGCAGTTTAAGGGAAGAAAGGGTTTGCTTTAGTTTGTAGCAGGAAAAGCATAGCAAAACAGGCAACAGAGTATCACATCTGGTTACTGCAGCTGGGAGAAAATCATCTGAGTAAGCTAACTCTGAACACCCAGCAGGACTGGGCAAATAAACCTCAGGGTCTGTCCCCAGTGATACACCTCCTCCCAAAGGCTCCACCCACTGAGAATAAATATGAGGATTATTCATAAACACATGAGGGCCCAAGTTTTTGGTTCTCATAGGATTTTGACCTTAGTCAGTTAAGGGAAACTACCATTACAAGAGAACTACAGAGAGGCTAATCCCAACAGAATCTCACCAAATTAGAAATGTGTGTCACATTTAACCCATATTGACCTCACTCTCCAATGGAGATCCTGTTTTTTTTTTTTTTATTTTTCAGAAGGCAGTGAGAGAGCCAAGGTCATTCCAACTCCACCAATGAGGCAGAGGACTGATATCCTGGCAAGAGATGAGCCACCCCAGGCTTATCGTGATGGCCCAAATGAAACCCTCAAGAGAGTGAGGGGGATAGCAAGAGATCTATCCGCATAGCTAATCAGTCAACCCAGGATAAGTCAGTGAGACAGACACCAACAATTTCCAACACGACCTAAAGCAGTAGTACAGAGGCTCTTAAGATCACAACAATAAAGCAGTCTTAAATCTCACCCACTATGACTCAGGGAACTAAACAGAAGGTGGGGGAGAAAGGATAAGAGTCATGGTGGGGGAGAATATCCAGAGACATTGCCCCCCTCAGTAACAACACACAAGTGGTGGGGGGAATTCTGCCTGATTACTGTGCCATCCATAACCTCCTATCCCATGGAAAGATTGAGTAACACTCTAATGATGGAAGGAACAAAGCAGTATTGAAGGATCTCAATCTTAGGATAATAGAGGTGGAAGTTAACAAGAAACTAAGAGGTAAAATGTTAGTAGGGAAAATTTCAAAACCAGAAAAGGCACAGATCAAAGAAGTCAACCATGGAAGGAAATAGTACATGGAACAAATAAGAAAAGGAGGGTTTAATGTCGAAATGGAAGTGTTGAGAGAGCACCAAGCACTTCCCTGAAATCCTCCCTTAGACCTTATAGCATTACTCATGTGTTTCTCTGTATCTCATGTAAGAAATGACTTATAAGAGTGAACAATAGATAAAGTGGTATTTGTTGATTAAATATAGAATGACAGCATGATACGTTGGAAATGTAGGGTGATATTTGTCGTTCTTTAATAAAAGGAAGCATATTTACAAATTTTTGGTTAGATTTAAACCTTACCAAAAAATGACATAAAATGAAACCAAGTCACATAAATTTTGGACTTTTCTTTGAGCCTTAAACCTTTAACTCAATTTATTTATTTTCCCTCTCCCTCTCATATACCCCAATTTATAATAAAGTTCAAAAGGTTGAATGTGTGGTGCAAAGGTACAATGGTAAGTACTAGTAATAAAAATTTTATGGTAGAGATGTCTCAGTGATTCAGGCACTTGCCTATGAAGCCTAATGACTTCAGTTCAATTCCCCAGTACTCACATTAAGCCAGGTATACAAAGTGATACAAACATCTAGAGTCCATTTGCAGCAGCTAGAGGCCCTGGCACACACATTCTGTCTGTCTGTCTGTCTGTCTGTCTGTCTGTCTGTCTTATATATCTTTCTGCTTACAAACAAACAAACAAAATATTTTTTAAAATTTAATGAGTAGAAGTAGAGAACTTAGAGATTTTGTTACCATAAAAAATGTTTTATCAAGTGTCTTTAACTGGCAGGTAAGCCATCTCTCCAGCTCTTATTTTAAATATTTAAGCTAGGGTGATGGTTTGATCCAGATGTTCCCCCAAAATGTATGTGTTCTGAATGCTTCTGAATCACCAGCTGATGGCAGTTTTGGAATTGGAACCTTGTTGGAGGTGCGTTGTTGGGAGTGGGCTTATGGGGGTTTTAGTGAGCTTTTGGCACACCTTCCTGCCACTAATTGCATTGCTGTGGTGAAGGAGATGTCTACCTTCTGCTCATACCTTCATTTAAACTGCCATTATGGAGTTTCCCCTCGAGTCTGTAAACCAAAATAAGCCCATTCTTCCATTAGCTGCTTTTGATCAACTTCATTGTCACAGCAAGCATGCTGACTACACAGTTTCGGTACCAGAAGTGGGATTGGTTGTTACTGATAGAACCCAGATTCTGTGGCTTTGGCCTTTTGGAATTGATTTGCAAGAAGAATATGGAAGCATTTGAAACCTTGGCCTGGGAGATGCTTTGTAGTTCTGTTAAGTACAGCTTGATGGATTCTGGTAAGTTAAAAGAGCTGAATGCAGTAAGAACTATGGATTGTGAGGTTGGGCTTATGTGTTGTTTCTTTTCCATGGATGCTGTTGGCCGGTCCACAGTATCAACTCCCCGCTTGTCTGAGGTGCTGGGCAGGCAGAATGTGGGCCAACAAGAGAAAGAATCTCTCGGGATACAGCTGTTGTGAGTGGGATGGGCAGATATCATTTATTATATGCAGAGAGGTATTTATAGCGAGGAAAAGCCAGGAAAATTAGAGGCAGGGGCATAACAAGGGGATTTCTTGGGGCAAGGTGGTCTGTGGATGTCTCACAAGTCAATAGGCAGGAGCTAGTAACCTGTGAATGCCTAATTTGCATAAGTGGAGGAGCTTGGTCAGCCCTGAGTGGCGGGAAGTACATGATTCTTAGACATGAATAGGATGGCGGCAGCTACGGAGAAATTGTCACCTGAACTGTCACCTATTTTCAGCACTGCTGGGGGACGCAGGGTTCATTTGTGGCTTGCTAGAGAGCCTGGAGGTTTTTTAGGATCAAAAGAGGAGCGTGGTGAAGTGCCTACTGAGTCTCAGCAGTGAGTCATTGGGGCTTCAGCCTGTCTCAACTCTTAGTTAACCCTTTATGTCTTCTGTGTCTCTTAGCAAGGCCCCACACTTATGAAGGTGAGAAAGAACTTTTTCAGGACTGGTCTAGAGGCAGTTTGTATGAGAGGCTTGATGGTTCTGCCTGCCTGTGTTCTGAGAACTTGTGCAGGGTTGCTTTGTCTAGTATAGCCCCAGGAATAAACCATGGTAGTCTCAGTAATTACTGATAATATAGGTATGATTTCATCCCAATGAATCTGAAGGGCATGATAACATGTTATTTACATTTTACTAGGGGAAAAAAATCACAGTATCTACAATATATCCAATTCTTTACTTATCAGATAAATAAACTCTAAATAATAATGAAAACAAGATAAAAATAATTCTTAAAAATTTACGTTGGCAAGCCATGCCTATAATGCCAGGTACTCAGGATGTGGAGGCAGTAGAATGATAAGTTCAAGGCCAACCTGGGCTTTTTCTCAAAATAAAAAGTGAAAAGAGGGGTGGGGGTCATATCTCCTTGTTGGAATGCTTGCCTAACATGCAGGATGCCCTAGGTTTAGACCTTAGTACTAAGGAACAGGGAAACTACAAGGAGACAAGGAATCAACTAATATTGGAGATTAAATCTTTTACATTTATATTCATATTTATAGTGTCTTTCTGACACAAGTGTATAATTTAATCCAATTGACCCTTATTAATTCAATTCATTGGCTATTTTAGTCAATGGATGGCATTTTTCGCCTATCACTTTTTGCTAGACAAATACTCTACACAGAATTTTCTTAACAATTCTGTTCATGTGGTCTTTACATTACTAAATGCTATAACAAAAATTAAAAGAACTGTTATATCAACACAATGGATTATTATTCTATCATATAAAAGAAAATACTGATATATTCTACAACAATGTTGAACTTTGGAAACACTATACTAAATGAAAGAAGACATACATGAAAAGCTACAAGTCATACACTTTCATTTATAAGAAATATTAATATATAGGCTAATATAATTTTCAGTACTAGATCGTTGGTTGACATTGAATAGATGGGGGATTAAAGGTAATGGGAGATGACTGGTAATGTGTGTGTGATTTCTTCGTAAAGATATGTTCTGGAATTATATACTACATAGCAATAGTTAGATATTTTTCAGGATATATTTAAACCCTTTAATTTATATATTAAAATTATAATGTATGAATTATATCTTAATAAAAGTGTTAGAAAATTGTCAGAAAATGCAGTCATCATCCTATTGATTGACAAATATTGATTAATATGATATGTACTTTTAATCTTTTTTTTTCAATTTATTCTTAAGAATATGTCTTGTGATAGTCAAGACACAAAACATGTTTGAATTAAAAAAACTTAGTTAGACCGTAATTGAAGTGGTAATTAAATTTGAATTTGAGATGAGTTATACCCTAGAAATGATATTGCTATAATTTAAAATTATAATTACCAGTTTCAATAAATGCTGTTGAAGGTGTAACATGTTACATATTTTATGTTCATGTGCAACCTAAAATAGAAATACTATAGTTCAGTAAACATAAGAGTGTTAGTAGACTGATGTATGTCATTGTTTACATGTGTTCCCTGCCTTGGGCAACATCATTCCTGCATTATTCTGTTGTCTCTGTTGGAAGAACACTCTGGCAAAAGAATGTGTTTGCACAGGGAGTTAAGCAACCTCTGACTTGTGATGCTGCCTCCATAAATTTTGATACATTCTTATTTTCTTTTAGTTATACAAAAAAAGGGCAAAGTCTTCCAACGTGATGTTTATTTCCTGTGCTACAAGTATCTTTGTGTTGGAGCTATAGATAATCAGTCCCCACCTTGATGCTTTGACTTATAATTTTCCTAGGTGATGATGGTGAAAAAGTGATACACATTTAATAGAAACTACACTTCAAATTTTAGAGTTTGATCTTTCCCAGGACTAGCAATATAAGCAGAATATTCTGTCATGGTGCTTAGCAGTGCTGGTGAGCCACCTGTCCTTGGTAAAGCTAACCAATCACCAATTCAACTGTTGGAGGGCAGACTCTGACCAGTGTTGTAACATTTTTCTCTGAATAGAAACATTTCCTCCTATGAGTAGATGAGAGGTAAAGAAACTAAGGAGGTCAAGTCTAGAGAAAAAGCAAGCCCCCCTCCTCCTTAAGGTTTTTAAAAGGGATAAACTGCTTAGGAGAGAAACTGCAGTGAGTTCCAGTTCTGTGAGTTCTGTGAGTCATCACCTCTACTGGGTTGAACTTTTCAGTGATGCAGCTGCCAATGAGTCACCCATGCTCCTATAAGCAACCCCTCACCCTGCTCTGCAAGTAACCCCAAATAACCTCATTGGTTCCCCCAAACTGCTTTGGCATAATCATGCTTTGATCTGTTGCCTGTGTCCTATTTGTGGTGAAAAGATGTGTCTTCATATTTCCCAAGAGAAAGTTTCACATGACACTTGGTGCCCAAACAAGGATGCAACCGTCATCTGTTACTATGAGAGGTGCAACCAGTCTTTTATTTTTTTTTGTTTTTTTTAATCTTAAATATATATTTATTGTCCATAATGTGTTAGATTATTCAGTGGGCAAACAATGAGTTGTTATCCCCAATTCCCCAATGCCCCCCTCCCCATCCCCAATCAGCTGGATATCCTCCTCCATGGGCCCTCTGGATCAGTCCTTGTGGCAGGGGGCCCTGGATAGCCTAGTATTCAGCCAGGTTCTCCTGGCCCAAGTGTGTTGTTACTGAGGGGTGCCATGCCTCTGGATAGTCTCCCCCCACCACGGCTCTCACAATCTTTCTGCCCCCTCTTCCGCATAGTTCCCTGAGTCGTGGTGGATGAGTATTAAGGCTTGCTTTAAGATTGTGAGTTTAGGGGTCTTTGTGTCGAAGATCGTTGGTTTCTGTCTCACTGGCTTATCCTGTGTAGGTTGAATGTCTGTGGCTGTGGGTCGCTAGTTCCTCCTGTCATTCTCTGCGGGGTTCCATATGGATCCTCCACCGTATGACTGTGGTGGCTCCTCTCTTGCCAGAATCTCAGCTATATGCCTATGGTCGGTTGTTAGGGATAGATGGGCCCCAGCTCTCTCACTGCATCCTGAAAAATACAAGCACAATCTCCTTGGGAGAGTGTGATCCGTATAGGTTAACAAATATACACATTTCTGGTTTACCTAGAGTCTATTTCTATTAGCCTCCCCGTCAATCGTTCCCTTAGTGCATCTTGTCTTGGGATCCCAAGAGTATGGGATCCGGTGCCTTTCACCCTGAATCCCAAGTTCCAGACAAGGGG
>PVHP010013434.1:0-40984 GCA_004024765.1 Zapus hudsonius | reverse complement strand
GCGCTCCTGCAGAGCCGAGGGCAGTAGGGGAACCCCGCTGAGGTCCCAAAGCTGAGGAGAGGCTGGGCGGCCCAAGGACAGGCCCAGCCACCACCCTGGGCTGGGTCCCAGTTAGGCAAAGAAACCTCTGCGGAGAGACGACTCCTCCCCTCTCAAGCTTCCCAGGTATCTGCCTCAAGTTTGGCCCTGGGACCTAGCTAGCTTAGCCTGCCCAAGGCTCGCATCTGCCTGTGTATGGGGGGGGGTCGTGGAGACAAGCACGTCTGAGGATCAGGTGCTCCCACGAGGGGAAGCGGCTCAATTAGCGGCACTCCGAACCTGCCTCAAGGGGATAATGGCGGGAGCTAGTGGGGGAGGAGGGCTTGGTCCTCTGCTCTGCTGGGGAGCAGAGAGCTGCTGGAGAACCCCTTCTGCTCTGGCCCAGGGGCTGGGGAGGGAGGGAGGGCCCGAAATCAGGTCCAGCTGGTGACCAAAGTTTGGATCCCAGCTGAAGAGATCAAACCTTTCCAAAGAGAGTCCTGGCGACGCTATTACTCGTCCACCATCTTGCTCTGCCCCCTTGAATAGAATATTTGAGAATGGGCAGATCACATCAGTTTTCTTGTTAATAAAGGTTTTTAATTTTGATTTATTGATGCATTTCTTTCTAAAGCATGAAATGTCTTAGAATGTGAGGTCTGGTGAAATGGATTCTGTGTTTGATGATTAAATATCTGCCCTAATGTTTAGCCTTTCAGAAGGGTGGTATAATGCAGCAGGCAGAACACTGAATTCTAGGATTTAGCCAACCCATTTGGCTTCTACTTCCAGTGATGTCACATAGTAGCAGTTGACTTTGGGCAGTGGCTTATTCTTTCTGAGTCTCAATTTCCTTAACTGTAAAATGAAGTAATGTTATTTCCATAAGATGGGGAAAACATAACTGAATATATGTGTTGAACTCAGCCATCTCTTGTATATTACCTATTTGAAATACACCATGATGCATGGTATCTCAGTATTCTTTTCCTCTTGCTCCAAATAGCTGAATGAAGAAATGTAAATGATTAAATGATGCATAGGATGCTTGGATTTTTGTTGGCTGAAATTTTACTGTGTGTCTCATTTCCTCATTAGATTGTTAATCCGTGAGGACATATTTTGTACATCCAAACCATTCAAGTCCTTATCTTCCTGTAGAGTTGTAAATACCTTCTGATAGTCATGTTCAAGAGTGCTGCCAGTGCTGATGCCTTTGTCATTCCACTGCTGGCCAGGCTGTAGGTTCATGCCAGATGCTCACTTTGACATCTCTGAACTATCAGTTCCTGGATTTTGGTGATTACTAAATAAATGGTAGCCATCGTGGACTGGTATCTTTATCCTTCTGAAGAAGATGGTGGAAATGAATGCATGCCTCATCTTTACAGCTTGAGCTATGAGCAGAATTGGGGATAGGGGGACATTAGTTACAGAAGAGATCTGGTAGACGAAGAGATAAGTACTATACAGTCCTAAATCAGGCCATATACAAGAGACAAGTCTACAACTATCTTCTGAGTAAATAGAAGGGGCAGAGTGTGAAAAGCCAAAGTATGTAGTCAGACCAGTCCCTCTGCTGACTCTTTTTCATCTGCCCACTGGCTGGAATTACTTCAAGTGGGAAGGCTGAGGGTGTAAGATAAAAGAATAACCTACCACGGGGGTGGGATCTTCTGCCTAGGTGACTAGTAATAACATGGGGCCTTGATGGAGGAGAGCAAGGATAACCAGGAGTCTAACCAGGGACTGGAGCAGAGGGGTGGTTAGTAGTAGCATGTGCATCTCTCCTTAATGACATCAAGCCTATCACCCAATTTTGCTTAAGGATTCTGGAGATGCAGGCTATGAGCCTTGCCCCAAGGAATGCCATTGTCTATCCATCAAAAATTAAAAAGAGAAGAGACAGGTGGGTGTCCCAGAGCTGTTGTCCATTTTTGGTGATGCTGCTGGCAGAGCTGAGGTGGTAGTGGGTACACTTACTGCAGAGGGAACTATGGTGAGAGATGCCAGTTCACCCAGGAGAGGCCTGCCATTTAGAAATATTCCCATCGGGATAGTGTTGGAGAAGCAAGTCTGGGTAATGATAAACTATGAATTTTATGCATGAGCTGAATATTGAAAAACTTCAGCCCCAAGCTCCCGGCTAGCATCTGAGCCAAATCCCACTTACACAGCATTTAATCAGCTTCCTGACAGATCCCAGTAAAAGGGAGATGAATTTACAAGATTGATTAGCTAATGCCCAAGTGTAGTGCTTACTCTGTGATCCAAGAGCACCAGGCTGGGGCCTCCAGACTTACTGCTGCTCAGATTCTGCAGCTGCTCCAGTGGCAGGTGGGCCCAAGGGCTGTCCTCTGGAGAGAGGAGTCAATGGTTCCTGCTCTCAGCCTTGCTCCCAAGCTCAAGATGCAGGATGCTCCCCAATCTTAGATGCATCTCAGCCTTAGCAAAGTTATTCTCATCTTTGCCTTCCACCCTCTATTATGATCCCTGCCAATTTATTACTCATCTCTACCTTATGCCAAAGATGCCCTGTCCTTGTCTCCATCAATGCAAAACATGCCAGTCCTTCGAGGTCCATCTAAGAAGAGCCTCACTTCCTCCAGGAAGCCTTCCCCAACTATGAAATCTTCTGTGAGCATTCTCTTCTCCATTCCTAAGGCCTGGTATTGTCCTAACCACTGATAATCACAGACCATGGCTAGAACTGAACCAGAATTTAGCTAGTTCCATCCAACTATATCTATAAATGCTAGATTTATTTAACCCTGAAAAGTAACACATGATCATTATAAGAAGTCAAAATACGGGCTGGAGAGATGGCTCAGAGGTTAAGGCACTTACCTCCAGTGCCTAAGGCCCTGGGTTCAATTCCCCAGGACCCACATAAGCCAGACCCACAAGGTGGTGGCCCTGGTGTGCGCTCTCGCTCTCTCTCTCTCTCTCTCTCTCTCTCTCTCTCTCTCTCTCTCTCTCTCCTCTCCTTGGAAATGAATAAATAAAATATTTTTTAAAAATTAAAAAAGAAGTCAAAATACACAGCAACGTTTTAAGAAGCAATTAATACCCTTTCAACTCCTCACATCTCATCTCAGAAAACCAACATTCCCAACCTCGGTGGTCAGTCTCTATGCCTGCACAGGCATGTATATGTATACAACCCCTTCGTGTTACTTGTAAGGAAATTGAGGTCCAGAGAAGAACATGATTTTCCCAAGATCAAATAGCTGGTTAGTGGCTGAGTTAGGAATAGGACCCTGGTGCACAGTCTCCCAGTTTCCAGGCCAGTATGGTTGTGGTTTAGTTACCTCCTGAGAGAATCTTCTCTTCCCAAGTGAACTGTAAACTCAACTAAGGGAGAAGTAAAAAATATATATCCATGTATTCTCACTTGCATTTCTCACACCACCTAGCACAGTTTTGAGCATCTGGTCTAGGGTGTTTACTAAATGTTTGTCTCCTCATTTTAAATCCTTTCTGAAACAAGACACAGTACAAATAAAGAAAAAGAAATGTTTGACTCAGTGCCTGGCTTCGCTAGACTGTAAAGCTGAGCCATGCAATCATACTGAAATTGATTGTTAAAATGGCTGGGGGGGGGAAGCAGCCAAGCCCTCAAGTGATTGGTGGCTGTGTGCAGATATCTGAAGGCAGAGACAAATTTGAGACAAGGAGCTTGAATGTTGAATGGTTTGTGCTCTCTGCTATGCTAACAGAATTAAGAGCTTGGTTTGGGGTAAGGTGGGGAGCAGTGCTACAAGTGAGAGTGAGGCCCCTGGGAAAGAAACCCCACTCCAGCCTTTTGGCGCCTATTACTGTTTCCTACCTGGCTAAACCAATGGCTAGGTTGGCTGCTTCAGGTACTCCCTGGGTGCTACTGAAGACCCCACTTGGTCAGAGTCAAGTGCTTAAAGCTCCATTCTGCATCTGAGAACCGACTTTATGGTTTTTATATTCCTTTGTGGAGTCATGGTGCTGGGATTTGTACAGATTCACTTAATATATTTGTTTCTTGCTAATCAGTTGTGAGGAGAGAGGTGGCTGGGCTGGAACGAAGGCCATTACCTCCACTCATAGGGACTGTCTCCCTGCCTCAGCGCAGCCTCTGGCCACATCAGCTGCTAGGGAGGCAGAACTATTGGGAAAATCATAAACACTAATTGAATTTTTGAGCTGTAACAAATGTTCAAAATCATTGTTCAAAAATAAGATTATTAATGCCTCATATTTATATAGCACTTCATAGTTTATGAAACAACTAGATGTGATTCATTCCTTTCATTTTACTGTGAATCCTTTGTTTATTTTAAAAGATCCTGCCAATTAGAGAGTAAATAGTTGTTAATTTCTTAGATGTGAGAAGGGTATTGTGGTTAAGAATAGCCTTATCTTCAGGAGGAGAATTATGGAATATTTAGGGAGTGAAGTGTCATGATGTTGGAAAATGTTAAATGGTATATCATTTCAAAAGATAAGACTGGAGCCAGGGAGATAATGAGTTATTGCTTAATGAGCTTCTGTCTGGAATGCCAAAAATTTCTTGAGATGTATGGTAGTGATGGTTGCACATTGGGAAGGGACTCAATGCCACTGAACTCTACACTGAAAAAAAGTTACAATGGTAAATATCATGTTATGCATATTTTACCACAATTATGTGTGGAGGGAGAAGGAAAGACAATAAAACTGATAAAATCTTAGTAAAAGTTGAATCTAAGTAATGCATATGAAACAGTTACTGTTATGATCAAAATACATTATATATCCCTTATCTAGGAGAATGAACAGAACTAATGGGAGAAGGGAGAGAAAATGGGAAGTATGTGGGAAGGAACATGGTCAAAGTACAGTACACACTTGAATGTAAACCTCCTTATGACACCCAGTAATCTAGACAATGAATATAATATAGTAATAAAAGAAATTACTGTAGTAGTTTTGTCTGAATTTAACTGCATATTTGAAAATATAGTAAAATGTAGGGACTAAAAGAAACAATGTGAGCTGGCTTATGGAGACATGGACATGTAGCTATATGCAGCAGGGCAAGAATGTACCAGAGTGAGTCATGGGTCCCAAAAGCACAGTAATGGAGAAGAGCCAACATCTGGGGTCACTGTGTGGCTGTGCATCGACAGTTAAGAAGGCAGACCTGAGTCAGTGATCTATTGTGTCCTCCATGAATGAAGTAGAGAAACACACATCGCTACACTGTTGTGGACTCATTTAGGTTAGCTTGGTGCTACCCAGCTCCGTGTCTCACCAAATTGCATATCTATCCTGTGGATGGTAGTCAGAGCTCTCTAAAAGGCGACACATAATGGCCAAAAGGAGCAAAGTTTGCTAAAAGAAGACATTGGTAGGACCTGTAACTGAGTAACCCAGCCCTACTACTATGTAATCTGTTAGCCATTTGAGGCTTTGCATCAGGCCACATAATGAATGACAATTTGTGAGGATCACCTTATCCCTGCTTTTGCTTTGCTAGATGGGCTCAGCTTCAGCCCAGGCAGGGCTTTTGATTGTCCCAGTACAGTAGGGAAAGGGACAGGGACAGGGACTTAATTTGCATTTTCCCTTGGCTGGCTTTTTGCTTAGCGTCTACATTAATCACCATAAAGGATAAATGCCACTAAGAGGATGGAGAGAGAGGGAGAAAGAGAGAGATTGCGAGAGAGAGAGAGAGAGAGAGAGAGAGAGAGAGAGAGAGAGAGAGCTTGAGCAAGTCTGCCTGGCTCCTGGTGGGAGGAGACAGCAAGCTGGTCTACGAATCTGTAGAGATTCTCCTGAATCTCTAGCGATTCAGCCTCTTGAAAATTAAATCTTCTGTGTCATGTTTCATAGCCATGTTCTGAAATAATTGAGTCTGAGTCTAGACAAAAAAATGGGCTATGCACAAGGACTGATGCAGTGTGTATAACAAATGTAGATGGGAGATTGGATAGCCAGAGCTAGGCTAGAATGCAGAAAGTGTGAATGCAGTTCCGTTCTCGTCCTGATGTTGCATGCACATAAACTAAGATGTGTTATGGAGAAAAGACAGTCATGACCACCTAGCTAATGCAGGGCTTTTTTTGTTTGTTTGATTGTATTGAGACAAGGTTTCACATAGCATAGACTGGCTCGAACTTACTATATCATTGAGGCTGGCCTGGAACTCTTCATCCTCCTGCCTCCACCTCCCAAGTGCTGGGATTATATGTGCTACCATGTCTGGCTTAATATAGTCCTTTTTAAAATAAATCATAATGTACATTGTGCTGCCAGACAAACACCCCCTTGCCCAGTGGAGGGTTCTTTTTCTCTCAAATACCTTTGCCAGACATCCCTGATTGAAATTCAGCCTTAGACAAAGGCTTTCCTCTCCTCCTTCCTGTCTTCCCACAACAAGGTTGCCATGCTCTGGAGTCAGGCCAAGCTCCAGTAATTCCTCACTCTCTCCAACCTGCTCCCCCTCCCTCTCCTTTGTCAGCAGAGGCTTACTTACTGGAAAGGCCACTCAGAAATGAAGATAATGTCCATGAAGTGCTTGTTAGTAGGTTGCCGCTGGCTGACTTCAGGCTTGGCCGTCTTTCTTGGTCTCACCTGAGCCTCTTCTCTGCATTGCACCTGTCCAGTTTTTCATTCCCATGACTCTGAATCCGGAGGTCACCAAATTCTGCCTATAGGTCCATATTTTTCCTCACCCCAGATTCCCAAGACACATGGCCCTCTGTCAGGTTGCTGGAGAGGAGGAGCCAAGAAGAAAATCTAATCCAGGCTTTTTGGAGTCATGACACCTCAAAACAGGAAGGAGCCTTAATCTATCTCCAGTGTACAGATAGCTGAGGATCACTATCACAGTAGCATAACTCCTTTTTTTTTCTTTCTCTTTTTTTGAGACATCTAATGTAGTCTAGGCTGTTACCAGAACTTGGTTTGTAACTGAGGCTGGCCTTGAACTCCTGATCTTCCAAATTTTACCTTCTGAGAGGTGGAACTGTAACTATGCACCACTGTACCCAGTTTATGTGGGTGCTGTGTATTGAACCCACAGCCTTGTGTCTACCAGGCAAGCACTCTACCAACTGAGCTACATCACCAGCCTATGGATGTAGCTTTATTTTTATCCTAGCAAGCAGAGGATAAGGGAACAAGGTTCCCCCAAAACATACTTGGATTGGAGTCCTAATTTTGGGTAAGGTAGTTGAATGGCAGTGCATAGGGAGGGGATTCTAAAGAAGAGGTTACATGATATAAAAGACACACATTGCTTTCACCATAGAATAAAGCAGTTTTAAAAAATGTTGTTGGCAGATAGTAGGCTCTGAAGAAAAAAAAAGAGCTTCCTCAAAAAGAAAATGGTATCTGCATCTGAGCTTCATACTGGAGCTTCCTACTGGTTTGGTAACTGAGACACGTTCTCCATTGCCCCATTCATAAATCTAGCCTACTCCATGCTTTAAAACCAAAAATACATGATACAGGCAAGATTCCAGTAGCTCAGTTTCCTGATCCCCAACATGGAGGAGGAGGGGAGTTATTTGCTGTTGTCAGCGTTGTGCTGACTATGGACTGCACAAAGATACTTGGCCAAGAGGATGACAGGGTAATCCAATTTGGGCTTTGCTAGGGGGCTGAGCCTACCTGGATGGAGGGCTCCTATTTCATCTTGCAGAGCCATATTGCTTGAGAAGTTGTGTACATCCAGGAGAAGCCCTTCCTCTCAGTCTTTTGCAAAGACTCTGATTAGACTCCCTGTGTTTAACCAGCCTACAGCCATGGGCTCCAGTACCTACAAGTCACACCTGAGCTCCTGAGGATCTCCCCAATATCTGTGCCTTCCCCTGAACTCAGACTAAGGGTTCTGCTTCTTGCCAGCCATCTTATGAGTGCAAACACAGGGAATACAGTGAGGCAGGGCCTGATGATGCCCAAATTTACTCTCAGCCCTGCATTTTCTGCCCTTGTGCTCTGGATACCTGTTTGGTTTAGCTACCCCACATCTTAAGTGCCCAATTTATTTTCTGATCAGAATTGTGCCAATTGCCTGAATCAGGACTCTAACTGCTGTTCCCCTTGTTTACTGTGCCCTATCCTCCCAGCTTCCCCTCTGTAACCAGCTGTCACAGACAGAATACATCCTCAGCCACTGGTAGGGCCCAGTGCCCTGAGAGTGGGGGTGTGGCTCACAACCAAGCTCTCTGCTCTTGCTCCCAGCCTGCCTGTCTTGGATGGAGGTTAGTGCTTTCACTGCAAAAACACATATACAGGTGCACAGAGAGAATGACAGTGGCTAGGGATTGTCACCTGGAGAGCTTTGTCACATCCATGTAGTGATGACTCCACAAGTACCCACCCACCATTTCTGCACAGGGGAGGGGATGTGGCAGGGTCTGAGCCAGACTGAAAAAATCATGTGTGATATGAGGGTGTACTGAGGGAATAGGACTCTTCTTGGAATCAGAGTAGCTCTTTCTGGCTATGATCAAAGCCCCAGGCCACTCCACCTTACTGATAGCTCCAAGCCTTCCAATGAGCTTCCTGGACTCTCCCTGCAGCCTGTGGATTATATTGCCAGATGGACCTGAAGCAAACTGCCTTATAGAACACAGCTGGAGGAGAAGGGATCTTTTGTCAGAGCCAGGGATGGGCCAGTCAGGAGAGAGGTGATAAGGAGGAAATGGGCTTCCTAAACCCTGGCACTCTGAAAAAGAGACTGATGACTCCTCCACTGAGCCCTTTCAAGGAAGGAATAGCAAAATCCCTTGAAGAAAGACTGTGAGTGGAACAGCTAAGCTGTCTCCCTCCTCCCCAGTTCCCAGAGCTGGAAGGAGACAGTGGAAGAAGGGGTGCGAAAAGCGAGCTGAGCACCTGCCATCAATCTCCTGCCCTGGCAAGCTGTGTCATCACTGTCTCCAGCTTGATCCTTTCGGGTAAAGGATGGGAGCTCTAGTGGGTCTTGGCCAGAAGTAGCCAGGGGGAAAGAGATCTAAAGAACTCAGTTCAGGTACTAAGTCTTATAGCCAGGGCCCAAGCCAGTGCTGTGGATACCAGGGCATCCACAAATAGCTAGAGAAATCCAGGAAGCTGAGGTTCTTTAGGAAGTGCAGTTCAACCCCAAATGGGTCCTGGACAGGCAGCCGAGCTTTGGAGAGTCCCAAAACAGTCTCTGCCCTGTCTGAGGACTAGAGAAGATGCTGGATACTCCTGACAACCTAGTTAATCTCTCAGAGGTAAGTGTAAATTCCAAAGGGTTCAATGAACCAGGAAGGCCAAAGATGTCTTCAAGCCAAAATGTAATGTTTGTGAAGAGAAGAAAACCCAGATTCTACTAGATTTCTGTTAGAAATGTCTATTTTCTTGTTATTCTCAAGTGTTTTGGAAGGAACCACACACCCAAAAAGAATGCTCCAATTTGGTTACACCAGTGGGCCAAACCAACCAAGTAATTTGGTGAGCAGAAAGGAACTGGAAGGTGTTGGGGAGTGGAAGGAGCTGCTGGTGTGTGGAGCTTGGGCTCCTCTGGTGGTGACAATCTTCAGGAATTGTGGTTAGGTCTGAGGTGGGGGTCACTGCAGGGACCTAATTACAGGAACTCATGGGCTGGGATTCTTTTACTCAGGAAATAGGGTAGATTGGAGGAAGACTGCAGCAAAAGAGAAAATACCCAAAGAAGTATCTCACAGCTCCTCAAAACAGCTTGGACCAACTTAAATGTTTCATTCCTGTTCAGATGCAGCAGCTGTTTACGTTTTGTTCAATTAGCTGTGTTAGAAAATGTTCAGGTTTCTTCCTTGGTTTAATAGGCTCACTGGGTTTTGAAAAGCAGCTTTGGGTCTGGGAAGGTGTTTTAGTGGATAACGTGCTTGCTGCAAGACTCCGAGTGCCTGAGTTTTGATCCCCAACTCTCAAGTAAAGCCCAGAGGCCATGGGAGGCTTCTGTAAACCCAGTGAGCCTAGGAAGAGAATGGAGATGAGAATTTCCCTGAAGCTCTCAAAAAAGGAGCTGTGAACACCAAATGAGAAAGCCTGCTTCAAACATCATGGAAATTGAGTACCAACCCAGAAGTTGTGTTCTGACCTCCATACATGTAATATAGCAAACATGCATCTGCAATCACATGAACTTTCACACACACACACACACACACACACACACACACACACACACACACTTACAAAAAGCAAAACAGCACTTTGCCTAGTGTGGTGGCACATGCCTTTATTCCCAGCACTCTGGAGGCAGAAGTAGGAGGATTGAGACTAGCCTGGGACTACAGAGTGAATTCAGCTCATCTTGAGCTAGAGTGAGACCCTACCTTGAAAAACAAAAGCAAAAAAACAGCACTTTATGAGGCCCCACCCTTCCCTGAAGATCTATAGACAATTAATAGTTACTGGAAGTGAGAGACATTTTCTTCAGTGGTATAGCCCTCAGTAAGTTGCCCATACTCCTGTAAATAACCACTCACCCATTGTCCTTTGTAATAAATCTTAATTAAACTCATGGGCACACCAAAAATGTAGAAGGGGAACTAGTTGGGAAGAAGAACGTTATCAGCAGGAGTGGGAGTGGGACAAGAGAGGATAATGAAGGGGCTGAAGAGATGGCTTATTGGTTAAGGCGCTTGCCTGAAATGCAGAAGGAGACGAGTTCAATTCCCCAGTGCCCACATAAAGCCAGATGCACAAGAGGGCACGTGTGTCTGTGGAGTTCGTTTGCAGTGCCTGGAGACCCTGGTGTGCCCATTCTCTCTCTCTCTCTCTCTCTCTCTCTCTCTCTCTAATAAATAAATAAATAAAATATTTAAAAGATAGGAAAATGAAGGGTGAATATTATCAAACTACATTTATACATATATAAAATATCATAATGAAAATCATTATTGTGTATACTTAATATAATAATTTTAAAAACCTTTAAAAAATAGCACTTTGAGGTGTAGGGATATAACTCAGTGGTAGAGCACTTGCCTAGCATGCACAAAGCCAAAATTTAAACCTCCCCAGCACTGACAAAATAAAGATATTTAATTTTTTTTAATTGGTGCCTTCATTCTGCATTTGTTAAGAAATGCATCTGTGAAGTTCTGGAAAGGGCTCAACAAATTAATAGATTTAACTCTTGTATAGTTTCCAGTCTACTCAATTCACACTGTTGCCTGCTCTTGAGTAAATCATCTTGTGAAATGGGAGCTATGGCCACCATGTTCCTGCCTTATTTTAATTCCCCTTAAACCATGCCACAGCTCCAGTAAAAGACAGAGGCAGAACAGGACTGGGGTGTAGGGGAAAGACACATGTTCTTCCTTGCTTGCTTCTAGCTGGCTGAATGGCTTGCCACCACAGAGTACTCATTTGTCACATTTAGCTTCAGGAGGTGAGACAGGATGATCCATCCCTCAGGCCTAGGTCTATAAAAATCAAGGAATTGGCACCTGCAATCTGCCATTCTCTGACTTTGCCTTCTCTGTATGAGCTAAACTGCTGCTAAAATGCTGACTCCTGCCTTGTCCATGATGGAGTGAGCTTTTAACTGGTAGCTTGGCCTGTGAAGCTTACTTTATTCAGAGCTATATAAAATGCTGGGGGGTGGGGGTGAAGAGAAGCGAGAGACCTGTAGAAATGAGGAGGAAAGTTCTATGGTTGGATGTGGAAAAGAGCCTCTGGAGACTGGATCTTTCCTGGGTACCATCACCAATGATCTCCTAAGTATGGGCTTAGGTGTTCTAGAGAACTCCCAGGAATAGATCTCCAGAACAGCCACAGGGAGTGTTTAGACATGTCAACACAACTCCAAATGGATTGTGACTATGCATCTGTGTTTTGTAGAGACTAGAAACAGTCTCTATGCTGCCTCTGAGGACTAGAGGCTGCTAGATTTCCCAGCACCCTCCTCTAATGCCTGGGCTAAACTCCTAGCCATATTTTCTCATATGGAGTGCTTTGAGGGTTACCCCAGGTTCCGCTACTACAAAGATCTCTAAAAAAGTATTTGTCTTGAGTCAGTGCTTTGTCCTCTAAAACCCCTTGATAAAATGTGCATTTGCATCTTGGCATCATATTAGCTGTCATTTATAAAGCCCTTTCTTTGTGCTAAAATTCCTTTATTGATAATGATAGTAGTGATTAGTAGTTATTAAGATCTTGTTATCTGTCAGACATAGCCCTAAACTTCCATATTGCTAAGTGGTAAGATCTATTCTTAGCTCTATTTTATTTATTTTTGATACAAGGTCTGGCTATCCCAAGCGAGCTTTGAACTCACTATGATCCTAGGCCGACCTCAAACTCAGGGTTCTCCTCCTCAACCTGGGATCAGAAGTGTGTGCCCAACCTCTCAGCCCATTTTAGAGATGAGGAACTGGATGTTTTGATCGACAGTTTACCCATAATCTCACAGCCAGTGAGTATCAGAGCTAGGACATAGCCTCTATCTGACCACCTGTGCAGAAGTGCTCTTGGATTAGGATTTCTGCCTACAGAAAGGTTTCTACTTCTTCCTTTTCATATTCCTGGAAGCACTGTCTGATTATGACTTCTAGTCAATGGAAAACTCTCATACCTATCTACTAACTGGGACAGGGGCTGGGATGGCAGCCCACCATAGGTATGAACAGATGCTCTTCTGATGAACTGACAGCCCACACCCTTTCCATATGGCAGCTGATCCATAAGAATGAGAAATGTGCTCAAAGAAGGCCTCTGGGCCAAACGATTTATGTAGAACTTTGAAAAAACAGAGTAGTTGAGACCTGAGCAAGTGGAGGCCTGGCAAGCAAGATGCATCTTTCCTCTTTGTGTTTTCTTCCTATGCATCCTATTGAGTAAGACTCTATGAGAATGCATTCTCTTCATGACACCCTCCGGACACCCTGCCCGCTAGCATCTCTTACTGCTGCCCCTTTCCTCTACCTTGCCCCAGCTACACTGAGTCCCTTACCTCCCATATACTTTCAGTGTTATTTGTTCATCATCTCATTTCTTTCCTCTTTGAAAATGTCAGCTCCTTTTAGCTGCAAATTTCTTTGCTTTTCTCTGCTTTCATTTCAGCTCAAGCTATATTAATGTTGTTAAAGCACTTTGGAAAGTACGGAAGGATGGTAATTAGTTTTAGGATATTTTGCTGTCATTGAGCTTTGAAAACCAATGGTAACAACCCTGGCATACCTTTGTCTCTACAGAGCTATTAACTAGCAGTAGATGAGGTCTGTGGCCATGATCCCAAATGTATATTTTTTCAGGTGATATGCAGTCACTCCAGGTAATACAACAGGTAGAGTTGTATTAGCTTGACTAGCACTTTCAAAATTGGCTTCTATGTTACCCAAGCATGAGGGATTAATAGGTACCATAGGGTGGAAAAAGGTTTCTGGGTACAAATGACTTTGCTAAGTCCTGGGTTAGATAAGCTAAGTTTTACTACAGGATTTTGCAGCACTTTTAATATACTAATGAGAATCATGAATCTCTAAGAGAACATTTAGAGATTTGCCATCCAAAGTGTGGTCTGAAGACTGGCAGAATAGGCATCACCTGGGAGCTCATTAGCCATGCAGGATCTCCATTCTCCACCCCAGACTTTCCCAGTCACAGCTGTCATTGTGACAAGGTCTTTCAGGGAGTTGTGTGCACGTTAAAACCTGAGTAGCATCAATTTAGAGTGCATTACATTTCTCTAACATTATTTGTTGTTCACAGAAATCCTTTATGCAACCTCTTATGGGACAAGTGTTTCTGAAACATACTTTGGGGAAATGCCAAGGCTAGAAAGCCCATCATAGATTTTTTTTCTAGAAAAAGCATTAGCGAAAGTCATATTTAGAAATTAGGAGGTTGGTTGATTATATAGCACCCAGAGTAACTCCACAACACGTTTACATCCTATGAATCTTATTTTATTTATTTATTTGGTTTTTCGAGGAAGGGTCTCTCTCTAGCCCAGGCTGACCTGGAATTCACTATGTAGTCTCAGGGTGGCCTTGAACTCACGGCGATCCTCCTACCTCTGCCTCCCGAGTGCTGGGATTAAAGGCGTGCGTCACCACACCCGGCTCTAAATCCTATGAATCTTGTGTCACCAGAAAGCCTTTCCCATACCCCCTTGTTCCCAATTAACTCATTTCCTGGGGCATTTTAAGAAATGCCATGGCTGTACTTCTTGGTCTGTTCTCTGTCCCAGACTAACTTTTTTTTTCTTAAACCCAACAATTTCTCCAGAGTACCAGAGCTCAGGATCCAGGCATTCAAAGAGAGTTCCATGATACCCTGATGTAAACATTAAAAAGGCAGTTTTCTAGGCACTGGGCAACATTTCAGTCCAGTGTGTTCTGTTCAGTTAAGCTGTCTTTGTTTTTTTGTTTTGTTTTGTTTTTTCCTTTTAGGCCTTTAAGCTATTATGCCAAACATCAAAATAACACTAGCTATTCTGTATTCAGATCTTGCAACTCATTTGGAGGCATTGTTAATATTTTATAAGAAAACTCTCATTTTTTCCATTCATATTTGTGATTCTCAAGTGTGTTGTTCCATTGCATTCATAAACATGAGTTTTATTAAGTCTTGGGGCCCAATTTTTTCCCCTCAGAGAAAAAGACACCTCCAATTTTATGTTAAAAGTAAAAGGGAAAAATAAGCTTTAGTATGGAAAAATTGGATTTTCAAGAAACTTGTCCGCGTCATAATTGTTCTGTATGGTAAAGTGCTGCCATGTCTAAACACTGGCTCAAACACAGGCAAAGCTGTTGGCATAGTTTCTTGAAGGTTGTCACCCAGTATCTTTGCAGTGTCTGCTTACAGTGGCTTTGTGGGTTTAGAGAATACTGTGGTCAAAGTCTATGTAGAGGATGTGAGACGACCAGAATGATGGCACTTGGAGACAGGTGAAAGTGAGCCTCCAAGGCTGGAGGGCTGCCAACCTGAGGCTGCTTGGTGTGTGTTGGAATGCTCCTTCTCACCTTTCTCATGTTGCAAAAGCAACAGAATTCAGGGAACTAGTTTATGGAAATACCTCCTCATGCTGGATGAGGAGATCTAAGGTTTCATTTGAACTTCTGTGTTACCACAATCCAGAGCCCTGTCCATTTAAAGCTAAGTACAAACTCACATGGAAGAGGTACCCATGGATAACAATGCTTCCTGACCTTCCTAAACATCACCATCAGAACACTTCTCACAATAATGATTCTATTTGATTTTTTTTTCTCTCTACTGACATACACAGTTGGAATATATTGAAAATTTCCCTTGACATTCATGGGCCTTTCAGCAGACCAAGGGCCTATAGATTATTTTCTGTAATTTGTACCTGGGTGTTAATGAATGATAGAAGCTACCATTTCTTGGGCATTTACTGTATTTTCAGCCTGGCACTAGGCTTGGCACTTTATGTGCGTGATTTCATCTTATCTCACGGATTCTGGAGCTCACTTATTCAGCTAGACTAGCTAATGAGCAAACTCTAGAAATCATTCTATCTCCACCTTTTGGATTAAGCACATCTAGCTTTTTAAAATAAATGTTGGAGTCAGAACTCAGGCCTTTATGTTTTTGTGACAAGTACTTTTATAACTGAGTTATCTCCCCAGCCCCAGGACAAGGCCCTTTCAAAATCTATTTTGCTCTCTGAAGTATTCTTGGTGTCTAGGGCTGTGTCTGGCAGTAAATATTTCAGTAATGAATGATTGAATATGAAGTCAACTTTTGACATGATCCCCCACCTATATCTACAGAGTCACACAAGATCTTGGAGATAAAGCACCAGGTGAGCAGATAGGAGAATGGGCAACTTCCTGGAGAAGAATGCAAGGAGGGGAGAGTACTCCATAGACAAAATGATCATGATTTCTATTCTTCTACAAGGATTTTGTAGATTAGGTAGGAAGACCCACCCTAACTGTGAGCAGTACCATCTCATGGGCTGGGTTCCTGGACTGTATAAAAAGGAGAGAGCTAGCTGAACATGTAGCATTCACTGCTCTCTCTACTTCCTCCCTGCCTATGTGACTCCAACTAGCTTTCTACTTCTGCCATGCTTTCTCCACCATAATGAAATTCCCCTTGAAACCATTAGCTGAAATTAAATATTTTCCTTTCATAAGCTACTAGTGGTCAGGTATTTTGTCCCAGCAATGAGAAAGTAACTAATACAGCATCCATTTATTAAGAACACATAATGACTATAAGTTAATATGAGCATGGCATTTTAATTAGTTAATTAGTTAGTTATTATACATAGGGTTTCATTGTGTAGCAAGGACAAACTTTAAATTTGGGATCCTCCTGCCCCAGTCTTTGGAGAGCTGGGATTATAAGGCAAATATCGCTGTACCCAGTTATATTTTAAAATGAATGTGGATTTTGTTAGTCATTATGACATCTGCTTAATATTTGGAAAACAGTGATGCATACATTGTGAGATGTTTCATGATAAATGCTTAGATTTATGGCATCTGCTAGCTAGGGTTTGATTTCCAATACTGCCTCTTGTTAACTATGTGATCTTTTTTCACTTATGTGTATATTATGTGTGGTGTGGTATGTATGCATGATGTATGCACATGTGTGCAGATGTGTGCACCCTATGCACACATGTGTGGAAGCCAGAAGAGAACATTGGGTATTCCTCACTATTACTCATCTTTGTTTCTCACTGAACCTGGAGCTGCAGTTTTCAGTCAGCTGGTCTCCTCTCCCCATAGGACTGGTGTTATAGGAATGCATGGCTATGCCCAGCTGTGTACATGGCTTCTTGGTAATCGAACTCTGGCTGAATCAGGCCCTTATGTTTGCACAACAAGTAGTCTTACTGCTGAGCCATCTTTGTAGCCATCTACCTGTGTGATCTTAAGTTGCTTAAGCATTCACTTCACTGTCTTCATCTGCAAAAGGAGACTAGAAAGAGAATCAGGCTTACAAAGTTGTTATGAGATAGTGCCATGCTCCCCAGATTGGAAGCTCTCATTTTCATCATCTTTGGTTTTTATTTGAGTCCTCTGACAATGGTTTCAGGTATGTAGGTTGGCTTCTCCCTTACACTACTCTAGGGTTCTGGGCCAATGGTTCTTGGAGCCAGTGCAGCCAACACAAAGTGTCCTTTGGTAGTCAAAGAAGATGGGATAGATGCTATCATCCCAGTGCTTGGGCTGCTGTCAGGAGGATTGATAGTTCAAGGCCAACCTTATCTCAAAACTACAAAAACAAAAAACTGACTGCCAGTTTTAATCTCAACACTGGAGAGGCAGAGACAGGCATATCCCCAAAGTTTGCTGGCCAGCCAGTCTAGCCTAATTGGTAAACTCCAGGTCAGTGAGAGACCCTGTCTCAAAAAAGGTTAAGAGAATTCCTGAAGAATATGACAGTGAAAGTTTTCCTCTGGCCCCTACAAACACACACACACACACACACACACACACACACACACACACACACACACACACTTTATAAAACAAAGATGAGTTACACCCTGGGTGGCCAGGAGATCTAAGCAGGGTGAAAATGGGAAGGGACACCAAAGTGTGAGGTGGCACACATCTCAGAAGGATGGCTAGATGTATACATTTGGAGAACAAGCCAGCATCTGCGGGGGAATCCTTCCAATGCATTTGAAACCCTGACTTAGCTCAAGGTTGCTCTCAGGAAGATAGATAAAGTTAATTATTACTGAATGGTCTTGGTATACGTTACAAGTATCTTATCACCTTGAAATGTTAGCTCTTCAGCATGATGAGGCCACTCTAATGGTCATTCTATCTCCGCCTTGCATTCTAGAAAGAATGCCAAGTTCAAGCACTAGTATGTTACTAGAAGGTTGTTTCTAGGTAACCTGAACAGTTTCTCTGCACTATTTCTCTGCTTACCACCCACCCAAAGTGAAAACTCAAAACAGCTGCTCTCCTAAGGCTGTCACTCAGAGATCCCCTCCTCTGAGATTCTAGGGAGTGCTAAGCTGGGCAGCAACAGTGGTGAACCAGTGGACAGGAATGCTTTCCCTGCTGCCCTTCATTGCTGTGTCCCAAAGAATGTAAAGCAAGGAGCCCAGTGAGCCCTGATTGTTCAAGAGATCCCACAAGAAGGAGGTCAAGGATGGAGCTCTATGGGAGGCGGGGAGGAATGTCCACCCTCCCCAAGTCTACACATTATTAGATAGGAACTAGTCCACCCATGGAGAAAGCACACAAGCTGTGCTCATAGGCTGATTGATTTGATGAGGGAGTACATTCTGTGATTTTTTTTTTCTCAGAATGGGCAATGAAGCCAATTAAACCTCACCTTCCCAGGAAAGAAACCAGGAACCCCAGCTTTTAATATTTCTGTGGGGAAAAAAAACTTTAATGGTACTTGGCAATATGCCACAAAGAGGTAGCAAGCCCAAACTCCTGTACAAGTTCAGAATTTGGGTCCTCAAATCAAGGACATTAAAAGATAGTCCTGTAGTTCTGTGAGTCTGTGCAGATTCACTGGGGCCCCCATCCCCATTTCTCTTAAAGCCTCAATTTCATTCTTCTAGCCAACTGTAGCGGGCCTTTTGTAATTGCAATTTGTTGGCAAATCACATGTGGGTCTTATAGCAAGAGTGTGGGTGGTGTTTTTGTGCCAATGTGTGGCCCTGCCTGGGTTTTTGAATGTGTGTGTGTGTGTGTGTGTGTGTGTGTGTGTGTGTGTGTGTGTGTGTGTGTGTGTGTACAGGCAGCATTGGAATTGGTACCTTATGGGAACTCACTTCCTGGGTTTTGTCAGTGCCTTCCAGTCTCACCTGGCTCTTCTGGCACACTCTGGGTCCTGGGACATCTGTTCTCTAAGCTGGAGGGCTGCTGTGCCGAATACTTCTCAGCCCAGTGCCAGCCAGCTTAGGAGATATTAGCACCCCCTGAGGCAGGAGCGCCAAAGTGGCTGCCAAATCATCAGACTTTTTGGAAGACACACTTTCACATTAATGACTATCAAGTTGTTTTTGCAGGACTACAGGCTGCATCTGGAGAGACCAGGATAGGTAAGTTGCCTTGAATTGGAGATGGTGATAAGGACCACACTGCTAAGCTGGGCTTCCCTGTGTTATTGTTACCACAGGTAGCAGGGCTACTGACACAAAACTCTACCCAGATGTGTTAGCCTATTCTGTCACAGAAGACTGGTACTCACAACCGATTGTGGAAAATTCCCTCCTGATCTAGTGGGTAGGTGAGACCGAAAGGGGTGTTAGAACTCCCCTCATCCAGAAATAGCTCTTCAACTATCATACCACTGCCAGAAATCCCTTTGGTTGAAGGCACGAGAAATTCAATGTGTTATTGGGAAAGGAAGACCTAGAAGATCAGAGACTAAAGGGAATGGGAATATAAAGCATCTATGTCTTAGTGTTCAAGAGGGATATTTAGCAAATTCTCAAGGTTCGGGGGAGACACCCTGAGAACTTGGGTTGAGGAAGTATGAGGATCCATTACAGAGCTCAAAGAAGTAAGGTCATGCTGGAAGTTAGAAAAAAATCCCCCCAACAGTTATGTTCACTGACCCTATGGAAGCTTATGAATAACAGTTCTTCTAGGAGAGGCACAGAGAATTTGTGCTAATTGGAATAACTTGTGGTGTGAGGCAGAGACAGTTAGGAGGGCCAGAGAGTTCCCAAAAGTGTGGCTACTAACTAGAGTATTCTTTTGAACCCTTCTCTTCTCCACATCCTCTCCTTCCTGGTTATTCATAAAACATTCAGTGAGCAGGGAGTGGTGGTTCATGCCTGTAATCCCAGTCCTGGGGAGGTTGAAGCAGAAGTCTGGTAAATTTGAGGCAAGCCTGGGTGACATATTAAGATCCATGCCAGTCTAGGCCATATTGATCCCCTGTCTCAATTTAAAATAAATAATTTAGTGAGTATCTCTTCATTTATTGGGCTCTGGGAATGTGGTGATGTTGACAGAGGCCCTGTCCTGCCCTCCATGAATGCACATTCTAATGGAGGGTAGACTTTTAAAATTAACTGCCGAGGGGAAAATGTGGTTCAGAGAGGCTTTCCCAGACAAGGTGACTTCAGATGAGTCTCGAAGGACAAATTGGAGGTTATCAGGTAGACAAGGTGGTGGAGGGAATTCTTAATAAAGAAATAGTGAGTAGAAATGTGAAGAATGAAAGCACCCAGTGTTTTCTCCACTGCCTTCTTCCTCAAGTAAGAATTGCCATTTTTTAATCAAACATCAGCTAAACCTCCACAATCAGCCCCCAAAGGAGATTATTTCCTCAAGAAGAATCATTTGTAAGATCTCCCATCTCTTGTAGCATTGACTCAACACAGAGTCACTTAGTATTCTACAGTATTGTCTAGATCCAGCTGAAAGGTTCAGACAAAACCATATGATGAAAGCTAGAGGGTGGCTGGGAGATGTAGTAAAGTGCTTGTTTACATGCCTCAGGCCATGGGTTCCATTCTCAGGAGACAGAGGGGGACAAAAGGGAAACCAACATGGAGAATAATGGTAATAAAAACAGCAAATATTCATTGAGTGTTTCCATGAGCCAGGCACTATTGGAAGTATACAAATGTACATTGCCTCCTTTAATCCTCATAATGGCCCAATGAAGGTATTATATTAATGGTCTACAATAGGTAGTAGAAATCTCAATAATTTCATAGAGGATGACCAGGAAGCTAGAAAACCAGAGAGTCTTAGAAGGTATAACTTAGGCATTTACATTTGCTGAAGTTCTCTAGGAACCCATTCAATCTTCCATGTTCTTGAGCTACATCCAGAAGCTCTCTCTAACCCCAACTACATACAATGGTGCTCTCTCCACAACTGAGACCCTGGAAGGCTAATCTAGTACAGAGGTGCTTAGCTTTTCCTCTTGCCATGGGGACTGGTTACCTTTGCTGTTGCTGGAACAAAGCACCTGTCAAATATCAATTCAAGAGTATAGTCCATCATGGTGGGGAACACATGGCAGTAGGAGCTTGAAGAAGTTGGTCACATTTACTCCACATTAAGGAAGCAAAGAGGGATGAGTGCTGCTGCTGCTCACCTTAATTTCTCCCCTTTATTCAGTCTGGAACCTCAGCCCATGGAATGGTACTAGCCACAGTTAGGGCCCTCCCATCTCAATTAACCGATTCTAGATGATTCCTCACAGACATTTCCTGAGCATTGTTTCCTCATTAATTCTAAATCTTTTCACATTGACAACCAGAGATTAACCATCACTTATTTAAGAGATGGCAGAGAGGAGAGGGGAGCAGAGAGAAGAGACCATAAACCCAAATGTCTCCAGTACCAAACACAAAAGAGCTAGTGTACTCATTAGACGAACAGATATAATGACTAAGAAGCATTCTGTTTTCCTTTATATTGTTCTTTTAATAAAATCAACAACCCAGACATTCAAATACAACATTAAATTGAAACTAGCACTTCATCCCATAATAGGCTAGAGAAGGAATGGTCAAGACTAAGATGAACTAGAGAGCCCAGCCTTCATCCAAAAGGGGTACTACTACTTAGTTTTAGGTAATTATTATTGAGTGGGTCCTTAAGGCCCCAGAGTTGCCAGGTCAGATATTTATAAGAGAAGTCAGAAATCTGGATTCTTATGTGAAATCTGAGGGGTTTTCTATATTGACAACGAAAGTAATTGAAAACATGGTGCAAGCCAAACAAAACATTCTTGCTCACCTATGTGGGTGAACTTTGGGTAAAATAACATGAGTTTACCCAAATGTAATATAGGGAAACTATCAACACCTACTTCAGAAGGTAAATATGACGATGAGCTGAGATCATGTCACGGAAATGCTTGTCACATGTAAGTGATTAATGCACAGTAACCATTAGGATGATGATTATTCCTAGGACTTTCAATCTCTAATCTGAAGAGAAATTAATTCTAGTTGACCAACAGGAAAGTCTTTACCTTTCACTTCTAGATAGACCGCATGCTTCCTCTTTGTAGACAGAACATATTAAGCATGCACTTAAACAACTGGCGAGGTATGCATAGAACAGGGGTTTTCTTTCTCTTAGTATCTCTTCATGCAGCAAACCCAGTGCTGACTGATGTACAAAGCCAGCCCAAGGCTAAGGAAGGACTGAAAAGTCCTACAGAATGATTTCCTTCAGGTAGAATAGAGGAGACTAAGGCAGTGTGATACTAGTCCATACTTCACATACACTCTACCTTCAGTTCTTACTGGTGATGCCCAAGGTTTGTTAAGAAAGCTGTTAGCTGCTAAGCCAAATCTCTTCTTTTGCCTTCTCCTGGTTGTGTTTCCTCCCCCTCCTCCTTCTTCTCTTTCTCTCTCCCTCCCTTCTCTCCCATCCTCTTTCTTCCTTTCAAGCCTTGATTCTTACCCTTGGCTACATATTGGAATTGCCCAAGGAAGCATGGTTTTTTTTAAACTATCCCTCAGAGAGCTTCTGTAACCCCTTAGACAATCATAAGCCAAATTCATTATGTCCACATGTGCATACTTAGATTTTTCTGGGAACACACTGTGTGAGGAACTGTAGGAATAACTTCATTTCTTGGTCATCATGCAGTATGATCAACACACAGGTCTTCTCAGCCATTCTTAGCCTTGGTCTCTGGTGTTTGTGAGGATGTAGTGAACTACTACATCATGTATAAAAAATGTTTTGCAGAAGCCCAGCCCCCTCTCCACCAAGGAGGGCCTATTATTATAAGGTTAAGGAGGGTGTGGGTGGGGAGGCAACAGAGGCAGTGGGGAGGCAACAGAGGCAACGGGGAGCAGCATTACACATTGAAAAAAGGCCATACATGTTAACTAAGCAGCTCACAAATGAGAGCAAATTAATACTGGGCCCAGCGAGAAAAGAGCATTCACACAACAGGGACAAAGCACCCATTGGAGCTGCTAGGCCTTGGCAGGGAGAAAGAGGTGGGATCGCAGAGGGAGGAAGGAGAGGGGCCAAGTGACAGGGTTTTTCAGTGCTAGGGAGGTTCCTCTGACTATAAGCAGAAGATAAGGTATCAGCCACCACTGTTAGAAAAAGTTATAGGAGGGGGAAAAGTAATAGTTACCCCAGAGGGGCCTGGGGAGTAAGTGGGAACACATGACAGCCTCCTGGGGCAGCCCCAGTGATTGGGGGGATGGTAATAGCAAGAAGGATTATCCCTCCACTTCAACACAATTAACTTCATTCAGTAGCAATTGGACCCAGACCAGAGGGCAGTGGGTTACCAGGCAGCTACTAAGGACAGAGTCTGCCTCCTCCTCACACCCCAGTTGCCTTCTTTTTCTCCATTTTGTGAAACCATCAGAGCTCACCTGACTCAGAAGCCAGGAAACAAGTATCCCTCAGTTCAGAGGAGCCCTTGACAAATCTTCAGACAGAAACAAATTGGAAGCAGGGAAGAGAAATTCAATGAGTGGAATCCTAGATCAGGTCCACCTAGCAATATTGTATGGTCTGTGTCAGATGCACTGACCAGTCAAGGTAGATGGCCCCTAAAAATGGAGGACCCCTACTGGGTCGGGCATTAACCCTTAGTTTCTGGCTTGGAAGCAAGCCTAAAGTGTCAGGATAGGGAGGTAGACACTCAGAGGGACTTAGGATAACAGCTATTTACTCATGACTGAAGAAGGAATGTAAGATTTGAACAACATGTAAGACAGTATTGTAGGTGTTCCCTGGAGGGATGTCAGTGCTGATCCTTGAGCAGTGGAATCCGTCCTGGAGGGCATAGGGGATTCACAGGCAACTAGATACCTCACGAACCCAAGTTACTCTGTCTGCAACACAGGGTAGGGGAAAATGAACAAAGTCTCCCTTTACTTCCAGAGCAAAGGGTGAGTCAGACACTGGCTGCACTTTTGAATAGCAGTGCCAAGCCAGTGCCCATAGTGCCAACCTCTTACCTAACTCCCTTTCCATACATAATGGAATGCCTGGTTCCCACCCTTGCCGTCATAGCACTTCCAGTCCCAGAGAGCTAAGAATCTGATTTTATTAAGACAAATCAGCTAATCCAGCACTCTCTTTTTTGATATACGGAGAAACTGAGACTTAGGGAAAGTATGGAGCCATACATCTAATTATTGCCAGAGCAGAGATGAGCAGCAAGCTTGTCCCTGCTCTCAACCTGGAGTACTTTCTATTTCTTTTTTGCTATTATCCCAAGTCTTCATTATATTTGAGAGAAAATGCCAGAATATCCTCAGGGCCAGCCTTACACTTAGGTAAACATGATGTGATCAAATGTGTCTCCTCAATTGTTTGTTATTGTGCCTGAAATTTTATCATAGGTGAATCCTTCCTTCGGATCATGAGGTCTTCGGCTCTCTCAGTGGGATATAAATAGTGGTTGGGGAGGGTTATTTTCAATTGTTGAGAAAAAGGCTTTGTAAATTACACCAAGGCTGTAAATTGGGGGAGTCCACCAGCAACTGGTCCAGAGAAGATACAGTCTGGGGAATGCTAGGAACTCTGCAAAGATCCGAATCCAGGGCTCAAGCCATCCTAGTGGAACAAAGAAATAGGGTTTGAATAAAGTCACACCCATAGCTTTCATCAAGGCTTAAGCTTGGGCACTCAGGAAGCATTTCTCCTGGAAAACTGCTCAGTAACCCAGCAGGCCTGAATCACTGCTGTGTGGTCCATGCTGGGGAGTAGGGAGGGAGAGTGAAGGATAACATCAGGGTGTCTGGAGTGGCCACGGGGACACTTTATTAAGAGGAGCAGCCCAGGCGAGATAGATGTGACAAGGGAATCTATGAAGACATCCATCGAGAGGAGTCCCAGCCACAAGAGTCTGCCAAGGAAGGCTGGGTGTAGAATGTGTCTATTCTGTGCCTCCCCTAGGGATCTGCTTGTGGTAGGTGCCCTGGCCCAAGGCCAGGGTACTTTCTGTTATTCCCTCTAGCTTTCATTCTAGTTCTTTTCCAGAGCTGTGCAGTGCAGTGCATCTTTGGACTTGGCTGTGGCTCCCAGGTTCCCAGGTGAAATCTTGGTTACAATCTTGTGGTATGGGATAAAGGAGGAAGCTAGTGGATTTGTCTGGAAATTGTCTTTGCCTATCAACACCCCATGTTTCCTTGGAGTGTATTTACTTGGGGTTGTAAGGGGTAGGGAGGAGTGCATCTATAAGTATAGGAACTTCTCTTGAAGATGTATTTGTATAGCATGCATAGTACCATACTCCTTTGGTTCTGCAATCTCAGAGCCAACCAACCGTAGATCAAAATATTTCTAAAAAATTGTTTGTATTGAACATGTACTTACTGTCTTGTCATGATTCCCTAAACAACACAGTATGACAACTACTTGCACAGCTTTTACATTGTATTAAATATTTAAAGTAATCTGGAGACTAAAGTATACAGGTGGATCTTCATAGCTTATATACAAATACTGTGCTCTTTTATATAAAGGGCATGAGCATGCTTGAGGGTTTGTTGTCTATGGGGGTCTTTTTTTAAATAAACTATATCTTTATTATCCAGATTACATACACTGAATGAGCAAATAATGTGTTGGTGTCCCCATCTCCCCAAATGACCTCTTCCCTGTCCCCAGTCAGCTGGATATCCTCCTCTGTGGGCAAACTGGATCAGTCCATGGGGTAGGAGGTAATGGATAGCCTAGGAGTCAACCCGGTTCCACCTCCCCTTTGTTTGTTGTTACTGAGGGGGGGCCATGTCTCTGGATAGTCTCCTCCACCATGGCTCTTACAATCTTTCTGTCCCCTCTTCTTCTCAGTTCCCTGAGTCATGGTGGGTGAGTATTAAGGCTGCTTTATTGTTGAGGTCCTAGTGGCCTCTGTACTTCTGCTTTAGGTTGTGTTGAAAATTGTTGGTGTCTATCTTGCTGGCTTATCCTGGGTTAACTGATTGGCTGTGGTTATAGGTCTCTTGTTTATCCCACCACTCTCTGTGGGGTTCCATATGGCTCCTCCATGGTAGGTCTGGTGTGACTCATCTCTTGCCAGGATGTCAGCTATTGGCCTGTGGGTCTTTGTTAGGGTTAGAAAGACCACAGCTTTCTCACTGCCTTCTGAAAAATACAAACAGAATATCCATCTGAGAGTGAGATCAGTATAGGTTAACTAAGATAAACATTTCTGAATTGGCTAGATTCTATTGTGAGTAGCCTCTGTAAATCACTTGTAAAGTGAATTTCTCTTTGGGGGCCCAAGATTTTGGTTCCCCAAAGTATTTTGACCTGAGTCCCCAATTCCAATCAAGGGCTCCCCATCACTGAGTGTATTACTTGGCCAAATTAAAAGCTGTTGATTGCCTCCCCCAGGCTTTGGTGCCTCCATTGCACAAGTGTTCGTGTCTTGGTTCACTGTTCTCTCCCAATAGTAAGTGTGTACACCCTACTTATGGCGGCAAACTGTGTTTCATATCAGTGGTCTCTGTTTACTCCAACTGTCATTGACCAGTTGCCCCTGGCAGCTTATGCAGTGCCTTCCAGCACTGCACTAACTGCCATCTGGGGGCTGGTTACCATTCTGGACCTCACAGGGTCTCTAGTGCTGATAGATGGCTTTCTGTGGTTTCTTCAGCAACAGGATCCTACCTCAGGCCTGGGGTAGTTATTCAAGAGCTTTGACAGAATCCTGTCTTTTTTGGGACCTCATAGGTCACTTTGGTCAACAGCTCAGTGAGGGTAGGAGCCAGTGACTGGGGCCAGGAGTTGCAGGACTGATCAATTTTTCATGGGCTTAGATACTCTATTCCCTTCTATTCACGGCCCCTCTTGTCTATGGGGGTCTTGAAACCAATGTCCTGTGGCCTGCAGAGGGATAATTGTGTTATACATTGCATTGCATATATATTTAAGGTGGCCCACAGGACAACATGGACAAGCTAAACCTCCTCCAAAGTCTCCACTGCTTCTGTTGCAGGTTTTAGCTACTCAGTCCCCAGCTCTAAACAAAATAAAGCCTCCAGCCTCATGGCTACATTTCCTGTCTGGCATGACCCCTGTGTTTCTGGAGGGGGTGTCTGTGGGGATCTTAAGTGGTTTCAACCCTGATACCTGCAATCTTGGGGTAGGATAGTCACTTAGGGAGAGAAGGAGACTGCTACTGGCAGGAATTAGAGACCTAGAGCCAAGACTGTCCTGCTGGTTCTGTTCAAGTCCCTAAAATAATCTCCAGGCTTAAGGTCAGGTCATCGCTGACTGGTGTGTCATAGGGACTGCTGAGAGAACGATATTTCACAGAGCAGGGCCTCCTGCCCAGGTGCAGGCTCAGTCACTCGGGAAAGATGAAATTCGATGCAATCAATTTAGGAGAGACAGCCAGGATTTCTTTTAAGCTTTACTTCCCAGGAGCCCCGTCCCACCTTGGAGACAAACTAATCCCTGACATTTGTCTAGTGGCTTTATACTTTTCAAAGCTCCTTCATGTTCATTATCTCCCCCAGCCTCACAAACACCCCATAGAATACAATGTGAAGGTATTATTATCTCTGTTTGACCAACAAGAAAACTGAGGTCCAAAAAGGATACATGACTCATTCAGGGTCACACAGCTATTTATTCAAAGAACTAGGAATTTAAATACTTCCTAACTTCCTGCCCTGTGTTCTTTCCACCTCTCATGTGTACTCCCCCACAGGACTGTGGAGGGGTACTGCCTTGAGTATGGTGTCCAGGACAAAGCAGATGCCACTAAATATTTGTTGAATGGATAGGCAAGGCAGGCAGAGATACAAGTGTTGCCATGGCTCTTTTGTTTTGAAATAGGATCTTGTCATGCTGCCTGGGCTCATCTTGAACTTCTGGGCTCCCCCACTTCAATCTCCCAAAGTAGCAGAGACTGTAGTAGGTATGTGCAATGACACCCAGTCCAACTGATCTTTTTTAAGTGATTAAAATAAGGTGGTTGTGTTTTCATCATTTTGACCAGGATGGAAGGGGTAAAACATCTTTTCTATTTCACAGATATTCCCAAAACCAGATTAGGGTAGCTCCTAAAGGAAGTCATAGGACTTAATCTCCTAACAAGGATACCCTGTGCCCATCCTTCACAGAGGCAAGGGTACTGTGGACCCAATAGCAGAAAGTCAGAATCAGCCCTGTATTTAAAAAGCCTTCCCCAAGTTATTTCTGTAAGCACCTTCTCTTCCCAGGTCCTCCACCAGTGGCTCCCTGAGCACCTGCTGTGGGAAGGGTTATCTGAGAACACTGATTGTCAACACATTTAGGATCTCAGCAGTCGCGGGCCCTCCCACACTTCTAGCACAATCCAAACCTCACTGACTCCAGCGAGCTTGCATTTTGGAAGTCTACCTGGACCCAGGCTTCCTCCTTTCCCTTTTTTCTCTCTCCCATAAGATCCGGTACATAGTATCTGCCATCTGCATATTAAATATTAAGAAATGAATGAACTGTCTCCTCTAAAGAGGCATGGTCCCCTTCCTGGCGGTAGGCATTGCAGTCTGGATTCTGCAGCCCACCACCACCACCACCACCCCCACACACACCTTTACAGGCAAACTGACCAGGAGTTGTCACGTGTCCCTAATCCCACTAGAAAACCAGAGGTAGAAACACAGGCTTTCAAATGCTACTTTGAAGCAACACAAAGTGGCTTTTGTGGCAGGCAGCCCCGAATTGAAGATTCCTCAGGTTTCAAATCGTGGACCCACCACTTGGTGCCTTGTGTTCAGGGGAATTTTCGTTTTGCGCCTCTCAGCCTCAACTATGTTTTTTTGTACAATGGAGAGTATGTCTGAATGAGAAAATGGATGCAGAGTGTAGTGTCCAGACCTTAGGAAAGGCTTGGCGAACGGTAGCTGGATTGCTGGCACACCTCAGTCCCCCGGGGGAGGGGTTCCCAAGGGGGGCCAGTGCCCACGAAGCGGAATTGCTGGCCGAAGCTGTTTACCAGCTCCCTCGCTAGGTGGCTCTGGGACCCAGACAGTCGCCTCTTTCTTTAAGATTCTGTTCACAGCAGGGGCTGGGTTTCTAAGGCAGGCGTGATCTTTCTCTTCCTACAGACGCCGCTGCCGTTACAGTCGGCGCTGCACACTGACAGGGGAAACAGCGCAAGTGGGAGAAGGCGGGAGGGTTCCCGGGCCTGGAAGCCACCCATCCCCAGCCTGGAGAAGGGCGCCAGACAGTAAGTACTGCGCCCTGAGCATCCTGCTGTGGGGCTTGCCTGCAAAAAAGCCAGAAAGCTGGGGGGGGGGGAATCTCTGGGGTTGGGAGGGGTCAGCAATTACTGATTGCGTCCTCGCTAGCCTTCCCACAACAAAGTAACTTGGGGGAGGCTCTGCTGGCTCAGGTCCCTTCCTCCTGGGGGGCGCGCCCTTCACGTGTGGATGGAGCTAACATCCTTCATCCCACATCGAGAGCCCCCCCCCCCCCATCCGTTCTGGTTGGCCCGGCAGCCGGCAGGTAGGTCTGCTGAGCCGCGGAGCAGTGGATAAGGAAATTGCCGGGTAAAATGCGCCCGGCTCAGGCTTGGGACAGGGATGGGAAAGTAGCACTGGGAAGTTTTCCTGCTGAGGCCAGGAGGGAACAGGAAAAGCAGAATCGAGGGAAGAGAGATGCTTGGGGAGGGAGGGCAGCTCTTCCAGGTCTTGGAACCCACTGTCCTCCATCAGCAGCCTTAGCCACGACCCTCGCCCTGGAGAGCTTCAAACTCCACTGCCTCTGAAGTGCTTGGGGTCCCCCACCCCCACCCAACCCCTTCTCCAGCGCCTCTGTGATGTGCCAGCTGGGTTTTGTGCTGGGGACCTTACTTTGCTAAGGAAGGGGAGGGGGGCAGCCGAGACCTCTGCGTTCTCAAAGCTTCGAGGGGCTGAAAAGCATGACCATTCTACTTACTGGACAGTGAATTCATTGCAGAAACATCATTGACAAGTGGGAACCAGGAGGCACAGGCTATTTTCTTTCTCTTGCCTGTGTAAAATTCAACAGGGAGAAGGGGGCTTCAGATCACAAAGACAGTTTATCCTGTCAGCCTTAGAAAACACCCAGCTCTCCCTTCTTCCCTTCCACCCTCAGCCATTATTATTTAAGTGTGCTGAGCTCTTCCACCCTTAGTACTTATTATTCAAATTCAGTAATAATGAAGGGAGCTGTCGCTTGCTCACAGCTTTCCTGTGTGCCAGGCACAGTTCTAAGTTCTTTACATGTGTTATTCTATTTACTCTTCACAACAGTCCTGTGCATAGATACTAATTATATTCCCATTTTACAGATGAGAAAATTGAGGCATAGAGAAACCCAGAAACCATAGTCCCACAGCTAGTGAGAAACAAATAGAATTTCAATCCAGTCTTTCTTCGCCCCCTACTGTTAACTACTGGAAATATGATAGGAGGGGGCTTTTAAAAGTAATAAAGCCGAGGTTGACTTCCTTGTCGCAAAGCGGGAATTAATTCTGTAGATCTGAAGTAAATCCTAATCTAAAGAGTTTTGAATTTCTTTTTCAAATCAGCCCCATTACATCCTGTGGAAAAAGACAAACCAAGTGAGTGGGCCATAACAAGACACAATGGTAATAATAACTGTTAGTAGAGGCTATCAATCAAATGCTTGCTTTGCGTGAACACATTTCATATATTTAATCTTCATACTGGAACTGTCTTTGAAAGCAGTCCTATCATGAGCCCCAGTGTAGAGATGAGGGAACTGAGGCTCAATGGTTAGGATTACAGCCTAGACCCACTAACTACAAAGCCTGGGTTGGACCAGCCCCTTGGCAGATTTGTGCATAAAACATGGGCTTCTTTTCACTGCAACTCCTCCAGGCACTAGCCCAGTGCTCTGCACTGTTCCATTCCCAGTCCCCTTTACACCACAGAAGAAGTCTGGTGAAGGCCAGGCTTCCTAAATAAGATGGAGTGTTCCACATGGATTTGTGTTTTGTTGTACTAAGTGTTATGCCTGTAACATCAATAAGTTGTTCTGCTTTATATGTTTTATTAATTAGACAAATGTCTGGCCTGCTGGCTTGAAGTTGGTAATCCAATATTATGGCTCTATCTGAGTCAGTTGCCATACTGGGCAAAGTTGTCTATGTACCTCTTGCACCGGGGAGCGGGGTGCTTGTTTCTTAGCCACAACTTCAGTAGCAGAAATATGAGAAATATTGTTGCTATATCTCCATTCCCAAGCATGGCTCCTGTGAGCTGAAACCTATATGTAGCTAAGCTCCTTGAGGCTGTTCTTACGTCACATCCAGCCCTCCAGTGGGAATATTTGTAGTTTCCCAGCATTGTCCTCATCCATTCATAGAGCTAGCATCTCATAGACCCTCTTCAATATAAACAAAATGGTGTGCCTTTGGTCTCTATCACTATGGCTGGATCTTACTGCATTGGCTGGTGGTACACCTTTCCTGATCCTCCTGTGTGTGGGCGGTGGGGGGGGGGAGACTTCCCTGTGTAGTTTTGAGGTGATGTATAAGGCATGCAGCTAGTAACCCGAGTGCTTACAGGGCTATAGCTTTTTTCACCTCTGTGGTCTCTGGAGTTCATTACATCATTTCATAAGGCCACATGAAAGGAGTCAGTAGGGAAAAGTGCTCAAATTAAAGTTTTGCTTAAATCTATGCTGTGATTTCTTCTAATTGCAGTGACTTAAATACCTAGAGGTTTTCCTCTTTGCTGACTCTTCCTAACTATTCATTTGCTGTTACATTTCACATTCCTTTTCTGGAATGTCCTTCTTACCTTCACCACTTGGCTGAGGTGGAGGAGATCTAGGGGTCAGAGTGTGGTGGAGGCATGCCATCCTCTACTCTCCCACAGCATCTTCTGCTGCCCTCTGTGCAGCCAGGTGACACATGTTTTTATGTTTGTCTGTCTATATACCCACTCCTCCTTAGGCTGCACCTCCCTGCAGGGAGAAGCTAGCTACATGCACAGTGGATTTTTTTTTGAACGTAGAAAAGAAGGAAGGAATTAATACTACATAAAAGCTGGTGAGAAGAGCCCTTGGTTCCCAGTGAGGGATTCTGCCATTCTTCCTTTTATAAAAAGAAAAGCTTGCATTTTTCTGCAAGAGGGCCCCAGCTTTGTAGATTTTAATCACTCAAAACAAAATAAACTGCAATGCCCAAACCTGAATGCTTGGGAAAGGCTTTTCTGATTAATAGAATGTTTCTGGGTAACTGAGAATTACAACTCAAAATAATCATTTTTGTGATCCTTTTTTGATTCTAAAATGTCTGGATTTGCTTTTGTGCTTTCATGACTTGAGTGAGGAATTCATCATTGAATCTGTGAGCCAAGTTGGGAACCTGGGAATTCTCAGGATCTCCTATTATTCTGTTTCTCCTAAGCCAGGTTAAAAAATGGAATACAGTTTCCCACCAACATTCTCAAACCCTGCCTGTCCTTGCTACATCTAGACAGCCCACTGAGGCTTGTAATTTTACCGTCACCTCCAGGAAACAGACTAGGGATTTCCAAGCAACAATATAGGGGAGGTACACTGTGCTTTGTACTCATACCCGCTAAGCTAGTAACTCAGCAAGTGCTCTTGTCCTTGGCTTTCATTCTTATAGGTGGAGGTTTTACCAGCCTCATTTCCTTTTTTTTCTGACCCCAGTTTGGTCAAAGACTTTAGAATTCCTTTTTTCCCTATCGGCAGGGAGCTGCAATTAGGAACAATAAAAGATGTCTCACTGTCCCAGGCTGCGGTTGGCACCTCTGGACACCTTCAGACAGAGGTGACCTGAGTTAACCAGGCGTCTGTTCACATACTTTCCTTTGTTTTAGTAGCTTCTTGACCTAATTTCTGCCTTGCCTCTGGACTAGATTGACTGGAGAGGTCTGAGATGATGCACAAAGAACTGGGGTCTGTTCTCTTCAGGGAGGTCAGCCTGGTACCTGATGGGCATAGTGCCTGAGCTGTAGATACCACCTACTTTATCACAGGCATCTAGGCAAAGCAATGTGGATAGATATGCTTCCCTTTCCCTTCAGAAACTCCCTAAGGGGACACAACCAGGAAGACCTTCTTCTCCAGCAGAGCCAGATAGGAGAGATGGAGTGTGGGAAAGGCTTTCTCACTGTCCGTCTAGGTCAGCTAGCCTGTACTCCACTTAGGCTCCTCTGCATGACTCTGGCCACAGCTCTGTTCTCTACAGTCTTGGGGCCTATTTTTGATGCTCCCCCCTCTACTGGCCCAGGCCTTGCCTTTTCTTTCCTTCAGTATCCAGCTGCAGTCCTCATCTAGAACGCATCCCCTCCTGTACCCCTCCCCCGCTTCTTGTGGAAATCAGCAGAGGATGGACCAAGGGCAAGTAAATAACTTTCAAGGTCTTTGCCAATTCTGAGATTTTCCAGGAGTTGACCAAAGTCAGAGTGTGGCAGTATCCAAGGCTGGTGGGTTAAGCTGTTGATGCCTAGCAATGTCACAAAGAGGAAGGCTGTGGCACAGCCAGCCAGTTAAATAGGTACTCAGTTGGCTTCAGGAGACTTTGCCCAGAGCCCTTTGCAGCTACTGCCTGCCAAGCTGCCCCTGGGGAGGTGCTATAAGAGCCCTGTGTCTTTGGATGCTGGAGACAGCTACTTGTTGGGAAGTTCCCAGAAGCTCCTACCCACACCTGCTCCCCCTATCTGCCCTCCAGGCTTTGTTTACAGTTCAGCGCTTAACTGACTAAAGGCTAGAATCCAAGAGAAGAGAGAACTGGGTGGCCAGAGACCCTAGAGTTCTTCAACCCAGCCTGGCCTCAAAGAGATGTGTGCACTGAGTGGGAGAATCCAGGCCTGCTCTTCTTTTCCCTGCCAACTCCACTTTTCCCATCATAGCCATGCCCTCCCACCTTCTGTGATTCTCTCCCCTTACTGTTTGGCTCCTCTTGAGCTCCTTCTCTTTCACAACAAAAATCTAGCCTCTGGTGACTGGGAAATTGGCCTAAGTGAGGAAGATGTCTTGGGTCTCTCCCTCAGGCTCTTTTGCATCTCTAATTCTAAAATGGGAAGGGGATGGCCATGCTTTCAGTCGGACATGACAGCCCTAGTCCTGGAAGAGCTTTTTCACCTTATGTGCTCTATTTGAAAATTCATTTCAATGTGGTTAGTGAATATCAGTGAGATCCCTGAGGGATGTTCTGGTGGGGGGAAGGGGTGGATAGCTGGTAGGCATTTAGACAGTAAGGGAGGAACTAGAGGCCCTCCAAAAAGCTAAGGCAAATGGATCTGGCTCCTGTGTAGTGTTTGCCTTCCCCTAGCCTGTCCTTTTGCCTTCACTGTCTCCAAGGCCCTCTTGTCTCTCTGTACTCTTGCTGCTGCCTCTCCCTACCTTTCCTTTGTCTGGCCCCTTTTACTGCTCATCTGTCTTTCCCTCTTGCTTGTCTTTGTCATGTCTCTCCCTCTCGCTCAGTCAATCTCTGTCTTGGCCTCCTTCAGAAATACTTGGTGCAGTACATAGAAAGTGGGGGCTGGGGTGTCCAGGGCTCTTTAGAGTGGCATGACAACTCCTTCAAGCTCCCATGAATATTTCATTGCTCCAGTTCCCCCTCACTGCCTCAGCCAATGACATGTGAGTGGGGGGCTGAAATGCAAGGATCTCCCACTAACACCGCCACAGATCAGTTGCAGCAGCTTCAGACCTTGTGACCCAGAATGCCACATGGCATCAGCCTCACATCTGGCACTGCCCTCACATCTGTAGCCAGGCTGGCAATCCCAGCAGGGAGGGTTTAGGAGTGTGTCTGGGCCTATTAGACAACATGTCAAAATCTGTTGAATGTGTAGAGTAGGCCCTGAGGAGAGAAAGGGAAGGGGAGGGTGCAGATATAGAGACGGTCCTCCACGGCTTTCTTGAAGAAGCATTTTAAGGTTGGTCTTCAGCAAAATGACTCCAGGTTTCCAGATATTGCTGAAAGATAGATGACCTTGGTCACTTCGCCTGCCCCCTAGTGATCTACTAGGACAGATAACAATGTCACTATTCTGGCCCACATATGAAATGGTAATTTGGACAATCAAAAAGAATCTAGAGAAGAAATCTTATACAGTTTTTAATTTTATATAAACTATAACTCAGATCCAAGCTAAAAAAAAAAAAAACTAGATGCCAGATAGTTTTCCAAAAGATGCTTCTCCAAGCTCAGCTGAAGAGGAAGTTGCAAGGCCATAAAGAACTGAGGGGAAAAAAGAGAAGGAACAAAATCAGTCCTCCAGATACTCTCAGAAGTCTCCATGCCCACCTCACTGCTACTGACCATCCTGAAAGAATGATTGCCTAGCCTTTTAATGAAAATTCTTTCCCTGAGAAGGAAGAAATGTTCAACCCTTAACCTTTAAAAGAATTTGGAGCCATGCTTTCTCCTATTTCTTCTTGTACTGTAGTCTTGTACTCTTTCTTTTACTGTATTTTCACCCTATGTCCATCTTTGACCAAAGATGTTGAAGAGTTTCTCCTATGGGCAAGATTCCTTGTCATGGTTTGAACATGAAGTATCCTCCCCAAAACACTCTTGTTGAAGGCTTGGTCCCCAACTGATGATCCGATTAATGAGATGTGATTGGATGCTGAGGACTTTGACCCAATCAGTGGATTTATCCCTTGATTCATAATGGATTCATAAATTAACAATATTATTGGAAGGTGATTGTAAATAAGAGGTAGGGCCAAATTGGAGGAAAGGAAGTCAATTGGTATGAGCTCTGGAAAAATGTATCTTGTTCCTTGATACTTCCTGTCTTGCTCTACTTCCTGTGTGCCAAGAGGTGAGCTGCTTTGCTCCAGCACTTGCAGTGTACTATGATTTGGCCTCACCACAGGTCCAGAAGCAACAGTACAGAGTTTCCAGGAAGGACCTTGATGAGGAGGTGATATTTAAGCAAAGACCTAAGGAATAAAAGATTCTTAATGTGAAGAATGGAAAAAGAGGTTTCCAGGAAAAACAGAATACCAAGCAAGCATGAACTAACACCTCTGAAACCAGGATCCAAAGTATATGTTCTTACTATCAAGTCATTTTTCTCAGATGTCTCTTAGAAATGAAAGCCTAATCAACACAATCCCAAAATGCAAATCTACCTTACACAGAGCAAGCCAGAGCCAGAAGACATTTGACAATGATTTGCATGGAATGGCCAGACAACACTATTTTGTGTGCCTCAACCATCACTGTTGCCTACCCATGTACATGCTCACTTAGAAAATGGTGAGCACCTAACACCATCAATGTTCCAAGCACTTTATCAGGAATATTGTTGAACAAAAGAAGCATACTCTCCAGGGGGCTGGAGAGTTGGTTCAGCGGTTAAGGCACTTGCTTCCAGTGCCTAAGGCCCCAGGTTCAATTCCCCAGGACCCATATAAGCCAGACCCACAAGGTGGTGGCCCTGGTGCTCTCCCACTCTCTCTCTCTCTCTCTCTCTCTCTCTCTCTCTCTCTCTCTCTCTGTCTCTGTCTCTCTCTCTCTGTATCTCTCTGCTGGAAAATGAATAAATAAATATTAAAAAATATAAAAAAGAAACATACTCTCCATTCCTATAGGTTTTATAGCAACATCACCACAAAAACATATAATTACAAATTGTAATGAGTCTCATGAAGGAAATGAACCAGCTATGATAACAGGACAGAGTTTCCAATAAAGACCTTTGTGAGGAGGTGATATTTAAACAAAGACCTAAAGATCAGCCATGTGAAGAATCTGGAAATAGGCTCCCAGGGGAACAGAAATGAATACAAAGTGGGCTGGCCTTGAGGTGGCAAAAAACTTGATGCAAGAGAAAAATAGCATTGAGGGCAAGGAGAGCAGGAGGAGACCACACAAAGTCCCTGAGCCTTAGAAAATGAATTTAGATAGTCTTACTTGAAATGGAAAATGTCTGAAGAGTTTTAAGCAGGGGAATGACAGGATCTACTTTTGCAATAGTTGTAGAGACCATTCAGGAGATCAAATTTAGAAGGGGATGAGAAACCTTATAAGGAGACAACACCAGCAATTCACAGGAGAGGTGATGGTACCTTGAACTGGTGGCAGCCATGGAGATGGAGAGTTGAGCAGATTCTGGATATGTTTTGAAGTGACAGTTGACAATATTTATTGAGAAATTGAATGTGGGTAAGTTGAAGGAGAAGAGAGATGGTTCTGGACTGGGATTCTCAGGATTTCAGACAGAGTCATTGAAGAGTTAATGATGCCACATGCTGAGATAGTAATGCTTGAGAGAGACCTAAGAAAATCAAGTGTCCAGTGTCAGCCATGTTAAGGCTGAAATTCACGTGAGACACAAAAGTACACATGTCAAATTCTAGGAGTTTGGGAGCTCCCAAAGATGAATGGGTGGAATGTAAATTTGGAATTGTCTGCATATTGACTGTGCTTAAAGCCAGGGGACTAGATGGGAAAATGAAGAAAAAGCCCAGGCATGATTAAAAAAAAAAAAAACTCATCTAGTAGGGAAAAGCTCACAATGGAGACTACTAAGGAAAGTAGCTAGAGAGGTAGTGATATAGGAGACAGTCACAGAAGCTGATGGGAGAGTGTGGTCAGCTGTGTATACAGCTGGCAAAAAGTTCTTTACCATGAGAACTAAAGATGTCCATGGAGGCTGGAAGGGACCTTAACATGAACAACTCTGGTGTGGTAGTTGTTAAAACCAGATGATAGTGCATTGAGGAGGAAAACTGGGGCTGTGTTTGTAGAGAAACTTTTTTTGAGGAATGTTGCTATGAATGGGAAGCAGGAAAATGGAATAATAACAAGGGGATTATGAAGTAGAGGGGATGGGTTGTATTTTCTTAACGATAGATAGTTTTCTTAATCATGGTAGCCTGGTTCTGGAGAGGTGGAGTGATGGATCTTTTGGGGGAAGAGTGTGAATGCACAAAGGATTATTGAGAAGGCAAAAGCTGGTATAAGAATAAAAGTGAAGAAATTTGCCATGGATAGAAGAAAAGAAGTATCTTCCACTTAAACAGGTGGAGAAGAGAAAAACAGAAAAGGTTCTATACATAATGGGATGTAGATTTGGTGGTGGAAAGATGGTTCTAATCTGACAACATCTTTTACTCTTTTCAGCTGAGGCACCTTGAAGTTTCAGATGGAAATATTAGAAAGATTGAGGAGCGAGGGGGAAATTGGTATTTTGAGAGCAAGAAAGTGGTGGCCAGAAAGTATTGAGAGTCTGCACTATATTTGAGATCATAAATTTAAAGTAAAAGCCAGCTACCCAGTTGTGTGATTTTTCTCCAGCTTCCTCCACCTACTATAAGAATGTATATGGCTGAGTTCATTGAGGGGGGAAGTTTTACAAAGCAATTCTAGCAGAGGGAGAGGAAGGAAGGGAAGTGAAAGTATTTGTAAGAGAATAGTCATAATGATAGACTAGGAATATCAATCAGGACCAGAAAGAATGTGAAGCTAAGAAAGTCCTTGTAGGAGGAGTAAGAAAGTGAGTAAGTAGGAGTAAAAGTCTTTAGAGAAAGTCTCTCCAAAGAGATGATATTTAAGTTGAGAATGAGACCTCAAGGGTGGAGAGTCAGTCCAGCAAAGAATGGAGAAAGAGATTTCCAGGAAAGAATACCATCTGGGCAATTAACAGGTGATTTCAATGCACCTAGATAATAGATAACATAGCAGAGAGTGGAATGTTGGTGCTGGAGATTGGGGAGTTAGTGTCATAGCAGATGGTGATCTCAAGCCCAGGTGGATGACAATGAAGTGAGTTCAGTGGAAGAAGCTGTTGTGAGTGGCTTCCTCTTCATCATGTGAATGTTGAGTTTGTCGACAGTAGTATCCAGATTTGGAGTGGGCACAAGCATTGGAATAACTATTATACAAACAAAAATATATCAAAATAATAACAAGTGATGCCTAACAGGAAGGCTAAATGGTACAATTATTGTAAGAAGCAGTATGACTAGTCCTCCAAAAGTTAAACATAGAATTCCTCTAAGGTGCGGCAATTCCACTTTAGGTTGGATTATTAAGTTTCCATTGATGTGTCAAATACCTCAGAGAAATAATTTAGAAGGAAGGAAATTTTATTTTGGCTCATGGTTTCAGAGATTTCAGTTCTTGGCTGGCTGGCTGGCACAGCAGAAACATCATGGGAATAGGGCAAGGCAAAGGAAATAGGCTCTCATCATGGCATCCAGGAAGCAAAAAGAGAAGAATGAGCAAGGGACAAGATCCATTTTTCCAGGGTACACCCCAAGTGACTTACTATAACAAGGTCCTACTTTCTACTTTCTACCAGCTTCTTGGAATGTCATCATATTATGAATCTTCAAGGTATTAATCCATCAATTAAGTCACAGCCCTCAGCATCCAATCACTTTCCAAAAACCTATCAGTTAGCAACTAAGTCCCCCAACAAACGAGTCATTAGGAGACATCTCAGATTTAAATTTTAACATAGATATGTACCCAAAACAAATGAAATCAGAGACTCCAGCGGGTATTTGTACATCCACATTCATGACAGACAGCATCATTCACAATAACCAAAAGGTGGAAACAATCCAAGTGTCCATTAACAGATAAATCAAATGTGATATGTACATGCAATTTTATTGAATCTTAAAAGAAAGGAAGTGCTGACACCTGCTACAATATGAGGAGATAAGCCAGACAGAAAAGTTAAAATATTATATGATTTCTCTTATATGAAGTTCCAACAGTAGTTAAATTCACGAGGGGGACTCAGTGGTTGCTACCTGAAGCTGGGAGTAGAGAGAATTGGGGAATTTTTTTCTGATTAAGAAGAAGAAAAAGTTCTGGATATAGATGGTGGTAATACTTGCAATATAATATGAGTGTTCTTAATACCACTGAACTATGTATGCAAAAATGATTGAAATGGTAAATTTTATGTTATGCATATCTTACCAAGATTATTAAAAAGTGCAGGAACCAGGATAACCGTAAACTCTACACAGACTAGTAGAAAGAAGTGAGAGGTTATGAATGAGGGGTAAGGGATGGGGGAGGGGAATGGCTTGAGCATGAGGATTAACCATATTAGGTTCAAAAACATAAAATCCTCACAAGCATACTGTAACCTATTGAGAAAGTAGTGAGAGTCGACTGGCAAGAGGGGCCATGAGTGGTAGGGGAGAGAGTCTAAGCCTGTGAATAATTAGATTAGCCTGATAACCCTTGGTTCCAACCACTGGTTCCTTCCCTCACTGAGCTGTTGACCAAAGTGACTCATGAGATTCCAACAACAAGACAGAATTATGTCAAAGCTCTTGGGTACCCTCCCCAGGCCTGAGGCAAAACCCTCTTGCTGAAGAAACCACAGAATGCCACCAATCAGCATCGAGAGACCCTTCAAGGTCCGGAACGGTATCCAGCCCCCAGAAGGCAGTTAGTGTGATGCTGGAAAGCACTGCACAGGCTGCCAGGGGAAACTGATCAACGACAGCTGGAGTAAACAGAGACCACTGACATGAAACACAATCTGCGGCCATGAGTAAGCTGACCACACCTCCTACTGGGAGAGAACAGCGAACCAAGAAATGAGCACTTGTGCAATGGAGGAGCCTGGGCCTGGGGGAGACAATCAACAGCTTTCAAATTCGGCCAAATTTTCCACTTAGTGAGGGGGAGCCCTTGTCTGGAACTTGGGATTCAGGGCAATAGGCACCGGATCCCATACTCTTGGGTTCCCACGAAAAGATGCACTATGCGAGCGACTGATGGTGAGGCTTCTAAAAATAGAATCTAGGTAATCCAGAATGGTGTATATTTGTTAACCTATACTGATCTCACTCTCCGATGGAGATTGTGTTTGTATTTTTCAGGATGCAGCAAGAGAGCTGGGGCCCATCTAACCTTACCAACTGACCATAGGCAGATAGCTGAGATCCTGGCAAGAGAGGAGCCACCATAGTCATATCATGGAGGATCCATATGGAACCCCACAGAGAATGATGGGATGAACAAGGGACCCACAGCCACAGCCATTCAATCAACACAGGATAAGCCAGGGTGACAGAAACCAACAATTTTCGACACAAAGAACCCTAAGCTCACAACATTAAAGCAACCTTAATACTCACCCACCATGACTCAGGGAACTGAGTGGAAGAGGGGGCAG